>CM035171.1:57691053-57841863 GCA_020205615.1 Panax quinquefolius | reverse complement strand
CATCTCCTTCTCCAAAACTCCAACCTCCTAATTCAAATTTCAACAATTTTTACTACCTCCATCCCTTTTGCCTATTTTTTACAGTTATATAAATATTAAAATTGAAAATTCATAAAATGGTAAGAAGATATTAATACCTTAAAGTAGCGAGGCCATGTGCATTAGTACTTCCATGTTCGATCCAAGTCATTCTTGTTTTTTGCTAAACACATTTTACTCAATTTTAATATTTACAAGTTTTAAAAAACTAATAAGTTAACTAATTTTAACCTCATTCTCCATTGGAACAAAATAATTTTAAATTGAGCAAGCTTGCCAACAATCAAAGATAACAACTCAGAAAAATATTCCCCAACAAAGTTAATTAACTCAAGATCATTACTATATCATTTAGTCAAAGCACTAAAGGAAAAAATCTAATTTTGAATAATAATACCTCTAGTGCAAAAAATTCTCCATGCTTCCAAATATTAGCACTGAATTAATTCCAGCCAATCGAATCTCTATCTGCTTCCAATCTTCAGCTTACATTAACATTGAATTGTACATTTTAAAATTTTAAATTAACCTCTCTCTCACTGGCACAATGTGCACCTTACACTAAGAGTGAGTTGTACATTACAAAAATATTCACTTAACACAACCACGTTAAATACAAAAAATAATAGAAACATGAAAGCCTGATCCAAAATTTGTACCACGTTATGATTTTATAGTTAGTTTATTAAATAACCACAACAAACACAACGCATCCAAGCATAACAAAGAAAACTAATTACCACACTTCAAATCAAATTGTAGAATTACACATTGCCCATATGTTAAACAACTCATACACAAGCATAAACCAAACAATAATATAAATAACACCATTTGTAGTTTTGAAGTGCAATCACATGTTGCTTTATGTTGTTGCTTTATGGGGTTGTTTGAAATAACCTATTTGCTTAATGTGCAGAGTCGCATGTTGCATGTTGCTTTTTTGGCTCTGGTAGCAAGTTTCTGTGTCATGTTACCTGTTGCTCAATGATGTTTGCTTTATGTAGATCCTAGGCTAGTGTTCTACTACTTTATTGTTGCTAGTTCGTACTACTTTTATTGTATATAAAAACATATATTTAGATATTTATCATAAATTTAAATATAAACATATTTATAAATAGTATATATTTATATAATTAGATATTTATAATAAATATAAATATATACTATATATATATATATTTAGAACCTATAAAAATAATAATCTCCTACCTAGAACTACCTAATAATCTCCTACCTAGAACTACCCATCCCCTCATCTCCTTCTCCAAAAACTCCAACCTCCGAATTCAAATTTCAACAATTTCTAACTACCTCCATCCCTTTTGCCTATTTTTACAGTTATATCAAATATTAAAATTGAAAATTCATAAAATGGTAAGAAGATATTAATACCTTAAAGTAGCGGGCCATGTGCATTAGTACTTTCATGTTCCGATCCAAGCTGTTGCTGTTTTTGCTAAACCTGTTTACTCAATTTGAATATTTACAAGTTTTAAAAAAACTAATAAGTTAACTAATTTTAACCTCATTCTCCCTTGGAACAAAATAATTTTAAATTGAGCAAGCTTGCCAACAATCAGCATAACAACCTGTAAAAATATTCCCAACAGTTAATTAACTCGCATCATTACTATATCATTTAGTCAAAGCACTAAAGGAAAAATTCTAATTTTGAATAATAATACCTCTAGTGCAAAAAATTCTCCATGCTTCCAAATATTAGCAGTGAATTAATTCCAGCCAATCGAATCTCTATCTGCTTCCAATCTTCAGCTTACATTAACATTGAATTGTACATTTCAAAATTTTCAATTAACCTCTCTCTCATTGGCACAATGTGCACCTTACACTAAGAGTGAGTTGTACATTACAAAAATATTCACTTAACACAACCACGTTAAATACAAAAAATAATAGAAATATGAAAGCCTGATCCAAAATTTATACCACGTAATGATTATAATTAGTTTATTAAATAACCACAACAAACACAACGCATCCAAGCATAACAAAGAAAACTAATTACCACACTTCAAATCAAATTGTAGAATTACACATTGCCCATATGTTAAACAACTCATACACAACCATAAACCAAACAATAATATAAATAACACCATTTGTAGTTTTGAAGTGCAATCACATGTTGCTTTATGTTGTTGCTTTATGGGGTTGTTTGAAATAACCTATTTGCTTAATGTGCATAGTTGCATGTTGCATGTTGCATGTTGCATGTTGCTATATGGCTCTGGTAGCAAGTTTATGTGTCATGTTACCTGTTGCTCAATGATGTTTGCTTTATGTAGATCCTAGGCTAATGTTCTACTACTTTATTGTTTTTAGTCCGTACTACTTTTATTGTATATAAAAACATATATTTAGATATTTATCATAAATTTAAATATAAACATATTTATAAATAGTATATATTTATATAATTAGATATTTATAATAAATATAAATATATACTATATATATATATTTAGAACCTATAAAAATAATATTCTCCTACCTAGAACTACCCAATAATCTCCTACCTAGAACTACCCAGCCCCTCCTCTATCCTTCTCCAAAACTCCAACCTTCGAATTCAAATTTCAATACTTTCTTACTACAACCATCCCTTTTTCCTATTTTTGGCAATTATATCAAATATTAAAATTGAAAATTCATAAAATGGTAAGAAGATATTATTACCTTAAAGTAGCGGGCCATGTGCATTAGTACTTCCATGTTCCGATCCAAGTTGTTGCTGTTTTTGCTAAACCTGTTTACTCAATTTGAATATTTACAAGTTTTAAAAAAACTAATAACTTAACTAAGTAGAACCTCATTCTCCATTGGAACAAAATAATTTTAAATTGAGCAAGCTTGCCAACAATCAACATAACAACCTGTAAAAATATTCCCAAAAGTTAATTAACTCGCATCATTACTATATCATTTAGTCAAAGCACTAAAGGAAAAATTCTAATTTTGAATAATAATACTTCTAGTTCAAAAAATTCTCCATGTTTCCAAATATTAGCAGTGAATTAATTCCAGCCAATCGAATCTCTATCTGCTTCCAATCTTCAGCTTACATTAACATTGAATTGTACATTTCAAAATTTTCTATTAACCTCTCTCTCATTGGCACAATGTGCACCTTACACTAAGAGTGAGTTGTACATTACAAAAATATTCACTTAACACAACCACGTTAAATACAAAAAATAATAGAAACATGAAAGCCTAATCCAAAATTTATACCACGTAATGATTTTATAGTTAGTTTATTAAATAACCACAACAAACAAAACGCATCCAAGCATAACAAAGAAAACTAATTACCACACTTCAAATCAAATTGTAGAATTACACATTGCCCATATGTTAAACAACTCATACACAACCATAAACCAAACCATAATATAAATAACACCATTTGTAGTTTTGAAGTGCAATCACATGTTGCTTTTATGTTGTTGCTTTATGGGGTTGTTTGAAATAACCTATTTGCTTAATGTGCATAGTTGCATTTTGCATGTTGCATGTTGCTATATGGCTCTGGTAGCAAGTTTATGTGTCATGTTACCTGTTGCTCAACGATGTTTGCTTTATGTAGATCCTAGACTAATGTTCTACTACTTTATTGTTGTTAGTCCGTACTACTTTTATTGTATATAAAAACATATATTTAGATATTTATCATAAATTTAAATATAAACATATTTATAAATAGTATATATTTATATAATTAAATATTTATAATAAATATAAATATATACTATATATATATTTAGAACCTATAAAAATAATAATCTCCTACCTAGAACTACCCAATAATTTCCTACCTAGAACTACCCAGCCCCTCCTCTATCCTTCTCCAAAACTCCAACCTTCGAATTCAAATTTCAATACTTTCTTACTACAACCATCCCTTTTTCCTATTTTTGCAATTATATCAAATATTAAAATTGAAAATTCATAAAATGGTAAGAAGATATTATTACCTTAAAGTAGCGGGCCATGTGCATTAGTACTTCCATGTTCCGATCCAAGCTGTTGCTGTTTTTGCTAAACCTGTTTACTCAATTTGAATATTTACAAGTTTTAAAAAAACTAATAAGTTAACTAAGTAGAACCTCATTCTCCATTGGAACAAAATAATTTTAAATTGAGCAAGCTTGCCAACAATCAACATAACAACCAGTAAAAATATTCCCAAAAGTTAATTAACTCGCATTATTACTATATCATTTAGTCAAAGTACTAAAGGAAAAATTCTAATTTTAAATAATAATACCTCTAGTGCAAAAAATTCTCCATGTTTCCAAATATTAGCAGTGAATTAATTCCATCCAATCGAATCTCTATCTGCTTCCAATCTTCAGCTTACATTAACATTGAATTGTACATTTCAAAATTTTCTATTAACCTCTCTCTCATTGGCACAATGTGCACCTTACACTAAGAGTGAGTTGTACATTACAAAAATATTCACTTAACACAACCACGTTAAATACAAAAAATAATAGAAACATGAAAGCCTGATCCAAAATTTATACCACGTAATGATTTTATAGTTAATTTATTAAATAACCACAACAAACACAACGCATCCAAGCATAACAAAGAAAACTAATTACCACACTTCAAATCAAATTGTAGAATTACACATTGCCCATATGTTAAACAACTCATACACAACCATAAACCAAACAATAATATAAATAACACCATTTATAGTTTTGAAGTGCAATCACATGTTGCTTTATGTTGTTGCTTTATGGGGTTGTTTGAAATAACCTATTTGCTTAATGTGTAGAGTTGCATGTTGCATGTTGCTTTTTTGGCTCTGGTAGCAAGTTTCTGTGTCATGTTACCTGTTGCTCAATGATGTTTGCTTTATGTAAATCCTAGGCTAGTGTTCTACTACTTTATTGTTGCTAGTTCGTACTACTTTTATTGTATATAAAAATATATATTTAGATATTTATCATAAATTTAAATATAAACATATTTATAAATAGTATATATTTATATAATTAGATATTTATAATAAATATAAATATATACTATATATATATTTAGAACCTATAAAAATAATAATCTCCTACCTAGAACTACCTAATAATCTCCTACCTAGAACTACCCATCCCCTCATCTCCTTCTCCAAAAACTCCAACCTCCGAATTCAAATTTCAACAATTTCTTACTACCTCCATCCCTTTTGCCTATTTTTACAGTTATATCAAATATTAAAATTGAAAATTCATAAAATGGTAAGAAGATATTAATACCTTAAAGTAGCGGGCCATGTGCATTAGTACTTTCATGTTCCGATCCAAGCTGTTGCTGTTTTTGCTAAACCTGTTTACTCAATTTGAATATTTACAAGTTTTAAAAAAACTAATAACTTAACTAAGTAGAACCTCATTCTCCATTGAACAAAATAATTTTAAATTGAGCAAGCTTGCCAACAATCAAAGATAACAACACTGTAAAAATATTCCCAAAAGTTAATTAACTCGCATCATTACTATATCATTTCAAATTGAAGCACTAAAGGAAAAATTCTAATTTTAATAATAATACCTCTAGTGCAAAAAATTCTCCATGCTTCCAAATATTAGCAGTGAATTAATTCCAGCCAATCGAATCTCTATCTGCTTCCAATCTTCAGCTTACATTAACATTGAATTGTACATTTCAAAATTTTCAATTAACCTCGTTTCTGATTGCCCATCCGTTTGAGGATGGTATGCCAAACTGAATCGTAAATTCGTGCCCATAGCTTTCTAACCCAAAATCATGAAGTGAATCTTGGGTCACTATCCGAAACTATGGATACAGGCATGCCATGCAACCTCACAATCTCATTTACGTACATACTAGCAAGACGTTCAAGGGAATAAGTCTCCAGATTTCAAAGAAGTGAAGCGATTTGGTTAATCTATCAACAATAACCCAAATAGCATTGATGCCTTGAGAAACCGTAGGAAAACCCGTAACGAAATCCATGGTAATGTGTTCCCACTTCCATTCCGGAATCTCAAGTGGTTGCAACGGACCCTTAGGTACTAGAGATGCTTGCGCTTTACACGTTGACATCGTTAAACACATCGAGATAAACTTTGCAATCTCTCTCTTCATATTGTTCCACCAAAATGTATGTCAAGATCACGATACATTTTAGTACTTCCGAGATGGATTGCAAATGGCGTATTGTGTGCCTCCATCATAATCTTGTACTTCAAATCGAGTCGTTAGGAACACAAAGTCTCGAGTGGACTCAAGTATTCCTTCTTCATCAATTCTCGCTCGGAATAACTCCTTCTTGTACTTTCTTCTTCATACGCATCGTTCCGGAATTGGGTGGCTTGAGCAACCTTAACTTTTTCTATTAAAGTTGGCTCTATGCGTATACTTGACATCATCGCACTCGTTCCCGCATATGATCTTCTACTCAACGCGTCAGCTACCACGTTCGCTTTTCCAAGATGGTATGGTTAGAATATGTGCCGAAATGAGTCGCCTCTTGAGCTCTTGGAAAATCTTCTCGCATTCCTCGCTCCATACGAATTTTTGTATCTCTACGAGTCACCACGTTAATGGAATAGCGATTCGAGAATATCCTTCAACGAATCTCCGATAATAACCAACTAAGCCTAGAAAGCTACGTATTTCGAATATCGACTTAGGTTGCTCTCAACCGCGACTCATATCCCAATCTTGGATAAAGACGTCACAATGACACCTATCGATTTACTATCGCATTTAATATGACGTCCCCTATAGAGAGTTCCGGCTTAGGTGAATTCCACAAAGGAAGTCACAAGATAAAGGCTCGGTACCAAATTCTATAGTTGAATTTTTAACTCCACGAAGTTCAATAGAGCCATTCTATATGAGATTTTAGAAATGAGTTTTGTACCGGGTTCAAAGTCGATACAAAATTTAATATCGGGCTTTGGGAGTAAGCCAAGAAATTCTTCAGAAATACGTCGGAAAAATCAATAACAACGTAATATTATTCAAATCGACGTGTCTTTATTCAAATCCATAACATGGACTAAGAAAACTTGACATCCGTAATAAACGAATGACTTCATGGCTTGATATGAAAATGTTTGATTACAATGGTTTGATTGCTTGAATTTGAATAACGAAAGTTGCTTAGGTATATGAAAACTAACAACCTTACAAAAAGCAATCAATTTGGCATGATGAGTAGTTAACCTTAAAATCACATCAAAAGCAAATATCTCTATAGAAATAAGGTTAACAGTAATGTGATAGTGCCAACTGAATCAAACAAGATTTCTAAACAACGAGATGTAATGAAAGTTTCTCCTAACGGATTCTCCATAAATAGGTCAAAGTCTAATTTCTCCGTAGTCAAGTTCAAACGTTGAGCGCAAGCAAGAGAGATAAAAGAATGGGTAGAACCGGGTATCTAGTAAGGTATAAACTTCAAGAAGAATTTATAATTAACTAACCGTGCTAACTTCGTTCGGGTTCCTCGCATTTTGACCGGTCACGATAAACGCTCTTCCAAGAACCGTTGACTTTGACTTTTTCTCGGATGATCTTTTGAGTCACCGTCCCCACCGAACTAGGTTTCGCTTGCGTACAATCTCGAGCGATATGTCCTTCTTTTCCACAATTATAGCATACCTTAAACTGTTGTGGGCAGTTTGGGCTGATATGTCCCTCTTTTCCGCATTTGTAGCATATGACCGGTGGTCGTTCTCCTCCCTTAAAACTAGTTGCTACAGGCGCTGACGTCTTCACATGGTCGTTGTTGAATCTCCTCTTTTTAAAATCTCCTCCCGACTCGCTTCTTCTATTTTCATGGCCACGATTACCACCAGAGTGGTAACCGCCTTTGTCCGTATTCTTCTTTCTCCGCTGGTTATCGTTATTTTGTTGACTACTATCTTGGTATGATGATCCTCGTTATGGTCCCTCGGTTGAACGTACTTTCGTTATCTCGCTTCTAACAACCGAGCCCTCGCTGACAACATCCGAATAGAGAAAAATTTATGAGAAATGAGATATCGACGTATGTCGGGTTTCAAACCTCTCGAAACATCCGCGTCATACGTTCCTCATTCTCCACCAAATGAGGTGCAACTCGGATAACTCCGCGAACTTCGCCTCGTCATCGGGACACCGTCATTATTATTCGCTTCTAGTCTAATAAACTCCACTTCCTTCATATGACGAATAATACTTTCGTGGAAGTACTTGTCATTGAACTGCTTTCTGAAATGTCTCCCATGACATCTTGAGTGCGGTTGGATGGAGTACGCTTCACGATTCCCACCATGTCTGCCTCGCCACGGAACATAAAGGTAGCGAATGGAACCTCCTGTTCCTCTGTGCATCCCAAGACATCGAATATCTTGGTAATTTGTTTGACCCATGTTTCCGCCATGATCGGATCGGGCTTTCCCTTAAATTCTGGTGGTTCCAACTCTTTGAACTTCTTGGCTGTGACCACCCGTGAATTGCTATCATCTCCTCCTCAGATTTTGAACACGAGTCTCCTCAAATGCGATTTTGCATGAACTCGCAAAAAGCTTCTAAACATCCCCTCGCTCATCATCCGCTTTCGGTGGTGTTATTCACAGGAGGTACATTGCCACAAACTGTTGCGCTTCTCCTCGTTATTAAGTACAGCATCTCCACGGTCTCATTTACTCCACTATTAATATTCTCGATTGACATTCTCAAATCACCGCCATAAAACAAGGGTTAATTAAGGAAATCAATCACATAATATCCCTATATATTGACCAACTAACAAATAAGCTTAGGTAGGACACACTAGCGAAGGATTTACTCGCCTCTCCCTCCTAGTTCTATTCCCCGATCTCCGCCAGAGATCATATCCCTAAGCTCGATATTAAATCGCGGCGCCCCCAAAATAGGTATACACAACACCCATTCCGAAATCGCCAAATACATGGTACAAAAAGCAAACTACAACTTCAATAATACAAATGTCGTGTGAAATACGACAATATATAATTAATGAGTTTAAATATAATATTGTCTTCTAGACAATATCCACATGCAAATAAATCCCCATCATAATTATTGATTCATTATTTTACAAAATGGTGAGGACTACTAAACAACTCTCTCTAGAACCTTCATTCCATACCCCACTAGTACTCGCTACATTCTCGCCTCCCCGAGAAGAAAAATGGAACAACAAGGAAAAGGGTGAGCTCAACTAGCCCAAGAAGAATATTATGACTAAGATAATATACAACAAATTATCGTTAGTCTCCAACAGGAAAAAATCGATAGAATACAATAGACAACAAGTTTCGATCAATATTCATAGCGAAATAATAATTCATAGAAGAGTTACGTAGAAATGAAATCTACTATAATCTATGAATTTAACAAATTCATCATCAATATTTTATCCTCAGAACATCAATCAATATTCATCTCAAATCAAATATTCATCTTTGCACTACAGGCCAAAGATATTCATCAATCCATTCATGTTCATCTCAACACTGCTCATCTTTGCACTAAAGGCCAAAGATATTCATCGATCGGTCGTATGTTCATTTAAACACCGCTCATCTTTGCACTACTGTGCCAAAGATATTCTTCAGAAATCATTCATCTTTGCACTACAGGTGCCAAAGATATTCAATAATATCATCATTTAAGACCGAGGATGATGAAAAATATATTTTTAAAGAACGAATCCAAAGGAAACAAAATGACAAGGATTAAGGATTAAGGATTCGTACTTTTGTTTTATCCATGTCCAACAATACCTCAAAAATAATCATAGTGGTGTAAAATTCAAGAATGATCAAAACATGGATACAATCAAAGCTAGTATCCAAAATAGATATTTTGACTAAAAGAAGAAATTTTATTTTTCGATGAATAATTAGTCGTCGATACGTGAATAGTGCCAGATATCGTGAATAGTGCCAGATACGTGAATAGTAACTCTAGACACCAAAAGATAGAAATTCCACAAAAACATCTTCACGCTTCATGAATAGTGCTTCGTGAATAGTAACTCATGAATAGTAACTCGTGAATAGTAACTCATGAATATTAACCCCGACATGAAAAAAGTTCCAAATTTGATAAAACTTCAGATCAACATTTCAAAGATAATGATATTGAAGAAATAATATCATTACGAAAAAAAAAAATATCCCTTACCTCAAAGAATCAAGATTGCTTGAAGGAAAGGTCGAAAAGTGATGTTGAATGAAACTTGTCTTGAATAGCAACTCTCAAAGTATCTAAATACTCACAAAATACGCTCAATAATATAGAGAGAAAGAGAAAACTTTGTTTACGGTGTGATTTTAATTCTAACTTAGCCCTCTATTTATAGGGAAAATGTTAGCCTACCAAAGCGAGACTTGACCACTACACGATGGCTTTACCTTACGCTACTATTGCCACCCACCACATTTGAAATAAAATTCAGCACATTTCTTCACCAACCACAAGTGGGGCCCACTCAATTCTAGAATTTTCCACCAAAATCAATTATAACCCTAATTTCCAATCGACACCTCTTAAAATTCATAACAAATCATTCGTGAATTTTAACGGTTCAAAATTTGTGGACATATACTCAACTTATGTATGTATAACATACCCAAAATTACCACAATCCAACGATTGGGATTAAAAATTATAACCCCTAATATATCTCAAAACCCTTGATTTAATTTTTAATACCTCCAATCCGATAAAATCTTGATAAAACACCTCAACATAATTTCTTCATTTATAACCACATAAATAAATCCATCATTTATATCCACATAAAATAAATATTTCTTTATCATATGAATCAATAATTAATTATTCACAAATAATATTACGTAATCACATTTATGACAACCAGGTGTTCGCTCCTGGAAAGAGGGGCTTTCCAATAAGAATTTCTTCTTCTTGGCGCCTTGATTAGGTGACCAAACCTCTCCTTGAGCGAACTTTCTAGACATTGCCAATAATGTTATCTAATAATATTATTCAAATAATATGAATTATTGATCCGATAATGAGAAATACTTGTCTTGATGACAATTATTGAACAACAATAATATAAAATATCAACGCAAAGAATTATTGAATCAATAAAATAAAATACCGAATAAGAATTCACCGTGAAAATTATTGAGTAGTGCCTTCTTACGTAAGGATCAATAATTCAACAATCATCGCAATACTGGTATTGCTACTTGTGCAACCACGCGTATTCATCGTATTTTAACCACCGGTATTCCAACGATCTTAATTGTAAATAACTACGCCGTTATTTTTTAACCAACTTATATTTGTCATTTTCTTCATCCAATCGCTTTTTTAGGTTATGGGGCCCACACACGGTCACTACCAGTCGCATTTAATATTCCCGACAAAGATTTAATATTCCACGACCAAACGAATATTCCCGACAAAAATGAATATTTTATAACCACTTGCTTATTTTGAAATATTTGCGTATTTAACCCTTAACTATCCACATTAATCAAATCAACCCTTACTATTTCAAAATAATAAATAAAGGAAATTCCTTTTTATTTAAAAAAATTTCGGGGTATTACAATATATATATTTAGAACCTATAAAAATAATAATCTCCTACCTAGAACTACCCAATAATCTCCTACCTAGAACTACACCCCCTCCTCTCCTTCTCCAAAACTCCAACCTCCGAATTCAAATTTCAATATTTTCTTACTACCTCCATCCCTTTTTCCTATTTTTGCAATTATATCAAATATTAAAATTGAAAATTGATAGAATGGTAAGAAGATATTAATACCTTAAAGTAGCGGACCATGTGCATTAGTACTTCCATGTGGAGTCCAAGTTGTTGCTGTTTTTGCTAAACCTGTTTACTCAATTTAAATATTTACAAGTTTTAAAAAATAGTAAGTTAACTAAGTTTCTCCATTGGAACAAAATAATTTTAAATTGAGCAAGCTTGCCAACAATCAGCATAACCACCTGTAAAAATATTCCCATAAGTTAATTAACTCGCATCATTACTATATCATTTAGTCAAAGCACTAAAGGAAAAATTCTAATTTTGAATAATAATACCTCTAGTGCAAAAAATTCTCCATGCTTCCAAATATTAGCAGTGAATTAATTCCAGCCAATCGAATCTCTATCTGCTTCCAATCTTCAGCTTACATTAACATTGAATTGTACATTTCAAAATTTTCAATTAACCTCTCTCTCATTGGCACAATGTGCACCTTACACTAAGAGTGAGTTGTACATTGCAAAAATATTCACTTAACACAACCACGTTACATACAAAAAATAATAGAAACATGAAAGCCTGATCCAAAATTTGTACCACGTAATGATTTTATAGTTAGTTTATTAAATAACCACAACAAACAGAACGCATCCAAGCATAACAAAGAAAACTAATTACCACACTTCAAATCATACGGTAGAAGTACACATTGCCCATATGTTAAACAACTCATACACAACCATAAACCAAACCATAATATAAATAACACCATTTGTAGTTTTGAAGTGACATGTTGCTTTATGTTGTTGCTTTATGGGGTTGTTTGAAATAACCTATTGCTTAATGTAGTGGTGCAGAGTTGCATGTTGCCTGTTGCTATTTGGCTCTGGTAGCATGTTTATGTGTCATGTTATCTGTTGCTCAATGATGTTTGCTTTATGTAGATCCTAGGCTAATGTTCTACTACTTTATTGTTGCTAGTTCGTACTACTCTTATTGTATATAAAAACATATATTTAGATATTTATCATAAATTTAAATATTTATAAATAGTATATATTTATATAGTTAGATATTTATAATAAATATAAATATATACTATTTATATATATATTTAGAACCTATAAAAAAAATAATCTCCTACCTATAACTACCCAATAATCTCCTACCTAGAACTACCCAGCCCGTCCTTCCAAAACTCCAACCTCCGAATTCAAATTTCAATACTTTCTTAACCTCCATCCCTTTTTCCTATTTTTGCAATTATATCAAATATTAAAATTGAAAATTCATAGAATGGTAAGAAGATATAATACCTTAAAGTAGCGGGCCATGTGCATTAGTACTTCCGTGTGGAGTCCAAGTTGTTGTTGTTTTTGCTAAACCTGTTTACTCAATTTGAATATTTACAAGTTTTAAAAAAACTAATAAGTTAACTAAGTAGTACCTCATTCTCCATTGAAACAAAATAATCTGCACCACCTGTAAAAATATTCCCAAAAGTTAATTAACTCGCATCATTACTACAGTGCAAAAATTTCTCCATGCTTCCAAATATTAGCACTGTATTAATTCCAGACAATCGAATCTCTATCTACTTCCAATCTTCAGCTTACATTAACAACACATTTCAAAATTTTCAATTAACCTCTCCCTCATTGGCACAATGTGCACCTTACACTAAGAGTGAGTATACCACAGTACAAAAATATAGTGCACAACCATGTTAAATACAAAAAATAATAGAAACATGAAAGCCTGATCCAAAATTTGTACCACGTAATGATTATAGTTAGTTTATTAAATAACCACAACAAACACAACACATGCAAGCATAACAAAGAAAACACTAATTACCACACTTAAAAAATCATATTGTAGAAGTACACATTGCCCATATGTTAAACAACTCATACACGGTTAAACCAAACCATAATATAAATAACACCATTTTTGTAGTTTTGAAGTGCAATCACATTTTGCTTTATGTTGTTGCTTTATGAGGTTGTTTGAAATAACCTATTGCTTAATGTAGCAAGTTTATGTGTCATGTTACCTGTTGCTCAATGATATTTGCTTCATGTAGATCCTAGGCTAATGTTCAGTAAACTTTATTGTTGCAAGTTCGTAGTACTACTCTTATTGTATATAAAAACACATATTTAGATATTTATCATAAATTTAAATATAAACATACTTATAAATAGTATATATTTATATAATTAGATATTTATAATAAATATAAATATATACTATATATATATATATATATATATTTAGAACCTATAAAAATAATAATCTCCTACCTAGAACTACCCAATAATCTCCTACCTAGAACTACACCCCCTCCTCTCCTTCTCCAAAACTCCAAC
The DNA here is from genome assembly GCA_020205615.1 of Panax quinquefolius. Taxonomy (NCBI): domain Eukaryota; kingdom Viridiplantae; phylum Streptophyta; class Magnoliopsida; order Apiales; family Araliaceae; genus Panax; species Panax quinquefolius. The sequence continues at coordinate 57,827,679 of CM035171.1, read as the reverse complement.
CTCCAAATTCAAATTTCAATGTTTGCTTTATGTATTCCTAGGCTAATTGTAACACCCCATTTCCCAAAAGGAAAAAGGGATGTCACGCACAAGCATAATAAATACAAACCTCTAGTAAACCTCAAAATATCTCCACTAAAATTTAATACCAAAAGTCACATACTCCAATTTAAATAGAAGAAACTCCACACTTACATAGTCTCTACTAATAAGAAATAAATGCCAAAATGGCCCAAACATCTATTAACAAAATATTAAGAACACCAAGTCTAATAATAATTCTCAAAAACTAATCTACTCATTTGGATCAAAGGTAGCTCTCATCCCACAAATCCTGATCACCCCTGATTACCTGCCAAAAAAAGAACACAGCGTGAGCCAATTGCCCAGTACGGATATGAATATGAATAAATACATCACAATATGTAATGAATCTAAAAGAATTGAATGAATGAACACATGCGAATTACAAACGAATTATGAATAGATCAGAATTTGTGAGTCCATAAACAAAAGACTAACATTGTCAATCGAATAATTATAGCTAAAAGAATCCCAAACAAATAAGGCTGAATCAAATGGTTATACGGTAATAATTTCATACTGAGCTCAAATACAAATAGTCAAAGGCTAACAAAATACATCGATACCATGATGTATACAAATCAAATCAGATAGTACGCACGACACATACGTCACTAATCCGCCAAACAAATCGAATCAAATCAAATACTGGGTCGACCCATACGTATCCTGAACAAATATATCAAATGGCCAAAGCTCATACCTAGAGCATACAAAAGGATACGCCATGGACTAATCACACCGCCACGGAAGATGTCATGCCCTTGTGTCAAGAGGACATGCCTGTGGTACCCCCACAGGTGGTTAGCTCAAGTATACCTTAATGATCAAACTAAAAAATGTAAGCCAAAAGGGGTTCAAATCACAAGGCTTACATGACCATATTCAAATGAAATCGAATTATCAAATACAAACATACCCAATTATTACAAGATATCAACGATTAAAACAACTCTGAATGTGAACGAAAATATACGAACAATGGTACAAACGAATAAAGTCTCCAAAACATATTGACACGATTAACTAGTTCAAAGATTACAAATACGAATTCAAATATCAACGCCAAAAAGAAACTATCTCAATAATTTTGACAACAAGGAATAATCCCGAGAGACAATACCAAATTTCTAAACGAGTACAAAATGAACGAATTAAATTTAAAGGAATATCGCTAAAAAAATACGGAATCCGTACCTTAATGTATTACCAAAATAATTACATGAATCCAAATATCACCCGTTAAACTCCCTCAATCCTATTTTAATTATCAAAATAAAATATAAAGCATATAATTAAATTACGAAACTCATACAAATTATATTTTTTTCTTTTTACAAATTTAATAATTTTAATATACTATATTAGGTTTGTATACAAAAGATATATTTTAATTATAATAACAATATTATAATATTATTTATCACTCTCTCTTTATTAAATTTCGTAAATCTTATAAATATATATATATACTAACGAAATTACAAGATATAAATATATATATATATATAATATATATATATATATATATATATATATATATATATATATATATATATAACCGTAATCAGAAATCAAGTATATATATATATATATATATATATAGAGCTTCCATCTTAACCCCTTTTTGGGGTCTTATCTGTAACACCTTTTTTGATGAAAAACTTATTGGAAGGTGAGATTGAAACATAAATATACCCAAATAGTAACAACTTGTGCAAACTTTTATTTTAATATGAGGACCCCACCAAAGTCGACATGTTGTCGGTTTGTTTAACTTAAACCAACTTTAATATTAAATAATACAATAAGTGCGACATGCAAACATATATAAAAAAAAAAAAAAAAAAATCCTAAACCGTAACAAGCTCTTACGGCTTAAAAAAAAAAAAAAAAAAAAAAAATCCTAAACTAACCGTAACAAGCTCTTACGACAAAAAAAAAAAAAAAAAAAAAAAAAAATATTCAACCTAACAATTTCTTACGACTCTTACGACATAAAAAAAAAAAAAAAAAATATCCTAAACCGTAACAAGCTCTTACGGCTTAAAAAAAATAATATATATATATATATATATATATATATATATATATAATAAAAAAAAAAAAAATATCCTAAAAACTCTTACTACGACAAAATAAAAATAAAAAAAAATTTTTTAACAAATGTTTTTATAACATATTTTATAACAAAAATAAAAACATTTGTTATAAAAAAAATATGTTTTTAACAAATGTTTTTATAACATATTTTATAACAAAAATAAAACATTTGTTATAAAAAAATGTTTTTAACAAATGTTTTTATAACAAATGTTTTTAAAACATTTTTTTTTTTATTTTATTTTTTATTTTTAGTAGGTTGGAGCTTATCTTAAACTTTATACTTTTTTTTTTTTTATTTCCTAGCCGAGTAGAGCTTGTCTTAAACAATATTTTTTTTTTTTTTTTCTTCTTTCTCCATTATATGTTATGACTCGACAAATTAAAATAAAATAAAAAAAAAAAAAACTTGGTAAATTATAACTTTCATCACGGTGAAGGAAAAAAAAAATTTGGATATACCAACTAGTAGGCTGCTTTGAGCAGATTCGAACTTCATGACCTCATTTTTGATACCTCGTCGTATGACCACCCAGAGCACCACGGGCCTAGGCTGCTAAGTTTAACCAGGATATATACTTATAGAAAAACTTCACCATCCCCAAAATCTATATTCTTGCATTACTACTATATTACGATTTATTATTATTAATAAATTTATATTATTAATTGGATTTTTCTAAATAGAAATAAGTTAATATCTATATTTATTATTATCCCTTTAATATGTTTTCTTATCTTTGTAATAATATCAATAAAAAGATTATTAATATATTAAAAATAAATATCATTCTTTAATAAAATATAAATAATGATCATTATAAATCTTGTATTATTAGTATTAATAATTTTATTATTAAGCGATGATTATTAGTAATGATTTTATATATTAAGCGATGATTTTATTATTAAGAAATGATTTTATTATTAATAAAACTAGTTCAATTAGTCTAATAAGTAATGATGATAATTTTTCAAGTCATTTCGGAAATTAATTTACTTATCAATTTATAAAAGTAGTGAAGTATTATTATAATAATAATAATAATAATAATGTGTAGTATCGATATTAGAAGTACATATTATACCAATACTAGTCTTGCGTAACATTAAGAGGAATAGTACATATTACATGTTCATTTTCATAAAATAAAAAAAACATAGAATGATTAATACAATAAGCGCCTATTTTTTTGGCTCGGGAATCCCTAGCACTTTCGATAGTGATTTAAGCTTATCGTGGTCGGTTTCAAAGCCACAAATTGCACATTTTCGATGAGTTTTAGAAGGAATGATTTTCTCGAGTGCACTCTTGAATCTTGATTGTTTTTTTACGGCCCTTTGTTTGAGAAATATTAGGCGTAAATACTCTTCTTCTTCTTCCACCTCTGCATCTTCATCGTCATTATCGTATCCCATATCATGATTTGGATCTCCAAGCTGTCTGATCAATGTAAATCATCTGCCGATTCGATAATATTCTCATCCGGATCATCTTTGGTCAACCAACTCTTTTCCTCGTGCATTCGGTTTAAAACGGTTTTGTAACCTCGGAATTTGAAAAAATTTGCTTTTTCTTTCGCTAACTCTGGTAATCACTCATCAAATGATTATAAGCGCATTGCTTGATTTTGTTGAAGTCGGCGGATGTGGAGTTAAAGAGTAAGTCTTCACCATTGCTTTTGTTTCGCGTCTCTTGTCCACCGATGAAGGATCGTATCGGTCGGTATTTGTGAAATACTCTTTCTTATGAAATATCTCGAAGATGTGCTGCATAATTCACGGTGAGAAAACATTTGGCGATTACATATAGCAAGTCCCGGTTATCGATTGTTGACAACTTCTTTATATCTTCCACCACTTTCGATTGCATCGCATTATACCTTTGCATAAACCTTAGTATCGGTGACACCTGACTCACTAAGTTCTGAACATTGTATTTCATGGAATCGGCGAATTGGCGTTGGAAGCGTCTAAACATCTCTTTGTGTACACTTGTGCGGCGTGAACTTCTAAAGATGAGCGAGTACCATAATCCTTTTACGATGTTTTGTTATGTAGTCGGCCTTCCTCTCCCCGATAAAGCTGTCTTTCTGACCTTTTGACTCTGCGATACAAAACATAGCATACTGTTGATGCATTAACATACTCATCAAAAAAAAAAGCATTCATGCTCTCGCTTCTTCCGATGGTAGTCATTCCAGCGACAAAATATCTCTTTGTATATCTTTGGAATCCATTTACATAAATACATACATCATAAAACTTCCAAGCCATTCATTAGTATACAATTCATAGGAACTTATCGAGAATATGCCAGCGCTCTTCAAATTCCTCGATGGACAATGAGTTATACACACGTTGTTAAAATCATTTTTGAGCGATGGGTGCTCATAATAAACATGATCTGATTTTTCGAAATTTATTGCTAATATGCGAAGAACACGATAAATGATAACTAGTTGGAAATACCGTAGCAATAGCATTACTCATAGCTCTGTCTTGATCGGTGATGATGGTTGTAGGTGCCTTGTAGTCCATGGCTTCAAGCCATATACATGTAATACTGAACGAAAGTGTCCTCTGTCTCATCTAAATAACGGTGCAAATCCAAACAATATAGGCGATAATGGTGGTTGACCCGTGAAATGGAACAAACGGCATGCCATACTTATTTGTCCGGTATGTACTTATCAAATGTCTGGCGTCTCGAGCCGTTGATATATAAACCTTGATCGAGGCGTCGACCCACGAATCTGAATCTATGTTGTTGTTTTTCCACGGTTTCACTCGGAAAAAAAATTTCTTGGCACTTCCGGATGCAAGTTTGTTCAAATGATTGACGACTGACTTGTGCATCGTTTTCATCTGCGAGAATCACGCCTTAAATCTACTTTCCACATTCTCAACATTAGTAGTAGAAAGGAACATTTTGCAACCCACCTCCCATTGTGCTCAAAACATTCATCATCTTCTTAGGACCAATCTGGGACTTATTTAAAGTGTCGATTAAAGTTCTTGCAGCAGGAGTAATATTTACGTGAGTCTCGATCAAATGTACTTTGGTGGGGGTCACTAAGTGATGATTGTGCTCTAATTCAACGATGAGATATCATGATTTGTCCTCTTTCTTATTGTGGACAACATATATTCTAGCTTTGCACATTGTTAGATCTATAGAGTCTCTCTGTCTAGTTATTTTATTACTACTATCTTCATCATCGGGTAAACTCTTTGCCAACAAATGGTGTCTGCAAACTTTCTTACATCATCTTCTTGCTAGATCGATATCATTACGTATTAGCGTGTTTATGACTAGTTGCAATTCTAATCTCAAATCCATTTTTGCGAGCATATGATCTATAAAAATATTGACCTCTTCCAGCGTACAAAATAACAAACCAACGTGCGAACAATATCAGTTTATTCTTTCGACTTCACTAACAAATTCGGATGTATTATATGACATTTTGAAAAACTTACTTGTCGATAATAGTGATGAATTTTGCTCGATCGAACTTGACTTGATTTTACGAAGTGAAAGTGGGCAACGGATGAAACAAATTATGAGTAGAGGAGAAAAGAGATAATAATATCGGAGAACAAATTCTATGGAAGGATAAGAAGATAACTTGAGAAAATAGCGACTTCTAGACAATATTTAAAGGTAAAAAGATCGGTAGAATGCAGTAGTAGCGGTTAATGCTCGAAAGTCAAACTAATGTACTTTTCCCATATAATCGATGTCGACTTTGTTCTATTCCCATAGTGTTGTATTATTATGTTTGACTACTTATTCACGGACATTGTTTATAATAATAATAATAATAATAATAATAATAATAATGATAAAAAAATAATAAAAATAATACATAAAAGCTAGCTAAATTTGGAGCGGCTTTGTACTCGATTCATAATTATAATAGAATAACAATAATAATCGTAAAATTATAATAAAATAATGAGAAATTTAATTTGGGGAGATGGAATGTTTAAAGATATATTCAAATCAAGGTAAGATATGGATAATTTGGGCAAGTGGTGCTCGGGTGGTCGTATGGCGAGGTATTGGTGCATGAGGTCTCGAGTTCGAGTCTAGCTAGCGATGAAAAATTGATTTATTCGGTAGTTATAGCCTCTACTAAAACTGCATAAAAAAAAAATATTTTTTTTTTTTTTAAAACCGTTATAACCTCTAAAACTGCATAAAAAACAAATATTTTTTTTTTTTTTTTTTCAAGCATTATAGCCTCTAAAAACTTGCATAAAAACAAATATTTTTTTTTTTTTTTATAAAGCAGATTATAAAACTCTACTTAAACATAAAAAACAAATTTTTTTTTTTTTTTTTTAAAGCGAATTATAGCCTCTCTTTTAACTTGCATAAAAAACAAAAATTTTTTTTTTTTTTTTTTTCAATGAGATTATAGCCTCTACTGCAAACTTTATAAAAAAAAATATTTTTTTTTTTTTTTTTTCAGCAGATTATAGCCTTCTAAAACTTGCGTAAAAAAAAAAAAATTTTTTTTTTTTCAACTGTTATAGCCTCTAAAAAGCATAAAAACAAATTTTTTTTTTTTTTTTTAAAAGCAGTTATAGCCTCTCTTAAAAACTTGCAAAAAAAAATTTTTTTTTTTTTTAAAGCAGATTATAGCCTCTCTAAACTGCATAAAAAAAAAAACAAAATTAAACCGCGCGTAAAAACAAAATTTTTTTTTTTTAAACCTCTAGCCTCTGCAAACTGCGTAAAACAAAAAATTTTATCACTTTTGACCACTTTTTACGCACATTTGCCTAGGAAAATGCACTTTTTTTTGACCACTTTTTACTTTTGTTTGCCTCGGGAAAGAACACACCTGCAAACTCGGTAAACTAAAAAATTTGAGACATTGGTTTGAATTTGGTCTAAAATTAATTCATGTATGGGACATTTGAATGAGAGCTTATTTAAGCGTCTATTCGATTACACATCTTGTGCAAACTAAAGTTCACTTGCCAAGCTAGATAAAATAAAAATAACGAGAGAGTAGAGAGGAGTATTTGGGAAGAGAGGAGCAAAAAACTTCAACAAATTGAGGCGGTGGAATCCATTTATTATATTACGAAGACAAGATTTTTTTTGTAAGATATATTGTTATTGGTACTCCATTTCATATCATTATTTGCGGCATGTAAGATAATAGTTTTATCACTTCATGTTATTCTTGAATTAAAGGGATATAATACCATGCATGTATTTGTTTTTTTTTGTCATTAATCGTGTTATAACAAATGTTTTTTTTTTATTTCGTAGGTGAGAGCTTGTCTTAAAGCAATATTTTTTTTTTTTTTTCTTCTTTTCTCCATTATATGTTATGATTCGACAAATTAAAAAAAAAAAAAAAAAAAAACCTGGCCGTATATAATATTCATCACATGAAGAAAAAAAAAAAATTTGGATATACCAACTAGTAGGCTATTGAGAAGATTCGAACTTCATGACCTCATGCACCAATACCTCGTCGTATGACCACCCGAGCACCACGGGCCTAGGCTTGCTAAGTTTAACCAGGATATATCCTTATTCGATTGTACTCGATTGTTCACTTATTGTTTTAATTTATTTTTCTTCTTATTTTTTATTTTTAATAGTTTACATTTTTTACTAGTTTTTAATGCATGTTAATATTATTACATTATATACATGCATATTATTATTACATGCATGTTGTTGAGTTTTTAATGCATGTTGGTGTGTATTATTATTATTCTTGTCATTTTGCAACATGTTACTTTCAACTTCATTTTGTCATGCATCTTAATACTAATATGGAATTGATGTATTTTTTAGGTAAAAGATGGATAGTTGGGAATATGGGCCAATTGATCCAGTGTTACGCATGATCAACAAGATCATGTATCGGATGACATATATCATGGGAGAGATAGGGAAAACTAAGCTCCGGTCGATATCTTGATCGAAATATAATCGGTGGGCTTTGACAAAAAAAAAAAATCCTTTTAAATAAATGTGGATTTGGGTATTTAGTTATCAAGGTGTTGTACACCAAAGCGATCTTAGTGCGATATACGCCTTAGTCGAGAGATGGCGCGGGAGACTAATACTTTTCATTTAAAGCGTGGAGAAATAACAATCACGTTAGAGGATGTTCACTTTATTTTTGGAGTTCTGGGTGGTAGGAAAGCCCTAACGGGTCCCTTCTTTGTCACCAATTTGAATTATTTTAGGGATTGTTTTGGAGATCAATTAGGTGGTGAATATTTTAGTTCAAAAAAAGCGGTGCAATTTCATTAGTGTGGTTGCACGAACATTTTAATAAATGTCCAGAGAATGCAAGTAAAAAGATGTTGTAGGGCGACACACAAAGGCATACATGTTGTGGTTGTGTGGGCGATATTATTCCCTAATAGGAATAGAAATAGTGCACCCACGATATTTGTCTTTTATTGCTATGGCGAAGATTGTGTAACTTACTCTTGGGGTGACTGCGGTGTTAGCATATTTATCTGAGATCTTTATATCTTGCTACTAGGAAAGGAGTTAAATACATTAATGGTTGTGTTACATTGTTACAAATTTGGGCTTATGGCGTGTAAGTATTGGAAAGCCAAACCCTTGGCCACAATCATCCTTATGGTTACCTAGGGCTTTAGCATGGTCTATTTTGGAGCCACAGTTATCACAGTAGGCGTGAGAATCCCCATCACCATTTGTCATTTCTGGGGGAGTTAGATATTAAGTCTATGTGGGATGTGGTTTGGCGGCCTTACATAATGTGGGATGATGATATCGATGGATTTAATTTTGAAAGCGGGTTGTTGGGATCTGGTGGGGTCCCCTTGATCCACTTTGATATTGTGGAATTTGAGATCTTGGGGCCAGTGTGATGAGGCAGATTCGGGTTCATGCAAGCATACCATCAATGACCAAAAACCACGGTGACCTTAAGCGGGAGAAAAAAATTTAAATTTATTGATGTCGAGGATTGCATGGCCTTGAGAGGGAATATATTTCGATGTGGGAGGCATACATGGATCATCTCGAAGGACAACAAACCGAAATTTGATTATGTCCCAATAGATGATTACATGATGCAGTATAGGAAAATTACGTTGGAAAATTCACCCAGACCTCGGCGAAATGACGACCACGACGAGTTGTTATGAGCCTCGGGCCATTTACAACCAACAACACCTTATTCAAATGGTATAAAATTATATTCTTCTTTAATAAATCATGTATTGGAGTAAATACTTAATATAATATTTATTCATATTTATTATTAATAATATTTGTTTGTGTTTATCTTCGTGCGAGTTGAGAGTCTTGAAAGTCGTTACTTGATAAATTTTCGATGCTTACTCATTTGCCTCCAGAGTTGGTTACTGCAAAAAATAATTGGGATCTCAATCGCATACTATCGACTTGAAGCAAGAGGTAAACAAATACCTCGACGGGGGTCCCACAAATTTTGGACCACAGTCCCAAGACACACTGACTCAGCGAAGGGCTTGGGGCCTGGCCCGATTATGTTGTCTGAGAGAGCTACATACCCACCCCACAAGTAATCGAGGAGAGCTCCATTCCCACCACCCAAGCTACGAGGAGTGTTACATTCCATCCTTCCAAACCTATGAGGAGTGTTACATTCCAACCAACTCTTCATTTGCGGGACTTTCGGCCTTGAGGATCTAGTTCACAAAAGGTATATATAGTTATGTTAATAGTGATGGTTTTAATTATTATTGTTATATAATAATAATGTACATTTAGGCTCTCAATCGGTCAAGATCACGGAGACCACATCTCTTATGGACCAAAAGGGTCCTTATCCAAAAGACTTAAAGATTGGAAGGAGACATTTGTAAATAAACATATGTTTGGAAGCGTGGTGGCACCGAAGAGGATTTATATCCTTTATCACATCCGCGCCCGATTATATGCATTAGAACCTGATGCGGTCACGATCCTTAGGGCACAGGAGTTGGATATTCGAGCATGTCATCGGCGCTTATATGTTGTTGCTTTCGAGGCGAGAGAGAAATACTACGGTCGCGGGGAATACAAAGGTGGTCCCAATTTGGTTTCATTAATTCATTCTTCATGCATCTTGGGCGGGGCTATGTGCCTGCACTAACGTGAATCTTGCATGGAGTTTTTGCGATCCGTATGTTAACGAGATGTTGGTCCACCTTTACGAATGCAAATACATATTCATGCTTGGTGTGTAGTACCAATCAGCGCCATTTTGTCTTGTTCTATTCGCGATTGAAGATTGGATGATTACCATAATTGACCCTTTTCTGATGACACTAAGTATATTAAGTTACATGAAATGTACTCGAAATTAGTTCAAGTTGCGGTATGTTTAGTTTTAAAATATTTTAATTTTGTAATGTCCTTTAATATTAAAAATTATTAACCAACTACTTTGTACATGCAGTACATTTGATACCATTTTGTTTGCGAAATGGTAATCCGATCTTGATGAGTGGCCAATGGTAATCCTCTTGTCTGCAGACCTTAAAGATTCGGCCAAAAACAACCTGACCACTCAGTTGTGGCATTTTATATGCAAGTATGTTGGTGTTTTAGTTAGGGCCAATGGTAATATTTACGAAGAAAGTGGTCCTTGGAAGATGTCCACGATCTTTAAATTCTGCGTCGCGTAGAAGCTCTACAAGAATCCATGAAGATTACTCCGACCTCTGAAATATAGAACTTATCCAACGTTATCTAATGTACATATTAGAAAATGAAGATGTAATATGAATTATTCCTCTTAATGTTATGCATTATTATTATTATTATTATTATTATTATTATAATACTTCACTACTTTTATAAATTCGATAAGTAAATTAATTTCACGAAATGACTTGAAAAATTATCATCATTACTTATTAGACTAATTGAACTAGTTTTATTAATAATAAAATCATTTCTTAATAATAAAATCATTGCTTAATATATAAAATCATTACTAATAATCATTGCTTAATAATAAAATTATTAATACTAATAATACTGAAGATTTATAATGATCATTATTTATATTTTATTAAAGAATGATATTTATTTTAATATATTAATAATCTTTTTATTGATATTATTACAAAGATAAGAAAACATATTAAAGGGATAATAATAAATATAGATATTAACTTATTTCTATTTAGAAAAATCCAATTAATAATATAGATTTATTAATAATAATAAATAAATAATATAGTAGTAATCTGAGAATATAGATTTTGGGGATGGTGAAGTTTTTCTATAAGTATATATCCTTGGTTAAACTTAGCGACTAGGCAAGTGGTTGCTCGGGTGGTCATATAATGAGTATTGGTGCGTGAGGTTGCGAGTTCGAATCACATTAATGATTCTTTAGTTGGTATATCAAATTTTTTTTTTCCTTGGTAGTGACAATTTATCTGCAGTAGGTTATTTTTTTTTTTTTATTTTATTTTAATTTCTTTGAGTCATAACATATAATGGAGAAAAGAAGAAAAAAAAAAAAAAAAAATATAAGCGAAAGTCTGAAACTCTACTAAGTAGGAAATAAAAAAAAAAAAAAAAAGTATAAAAGCTAAATTACAAGCTCCATAGTAGAAAATAAAAAATAAATAAAAAAAAAATGTTTTAAAAACATTTGTTATAAAAACATTTATTAAAAACATTTTTTTTATAACAAATGTTTTTATTTTGTTATAAAATATATTATAAAAACATTTGTTAAAAACATATTTTTTTATAACAAATGTTTTATTTTTGTTATAAAATATGTTATAAAAACATTTGTTAAAAACATTTTTATTTTTTACAAAGTAAAAGATTACGCTTATTATATATTTATATATATATATATATATATATATATATTTTTTAAGCGTAAGAGCTTATTACGGTTTAGGATATTTTTTTTTTTTTTTTTTTAATAGTAGTAAGAGCTTATTACGGTTTGAATATTTTTTTTTTTTTTTTTTTTTAAGTAAGAGCTTGTTACGGTTTAGGATTTTTTTTTTTTTTTTTTTTTTTTAAGTAGTAAGAGCTTGTTACGGTTTGAATATTTTTTTTTTTTTTTTTTTTTTTTTAAATAGTAAGAGCTTGTTACGGTTTAGGATTTTTTTTTTTTTATAATGGTGTTTGCAATTTATGCAGGTTGTATTATTAATATTAAAGTTGGTTTAAGTTAAACAAACCCGACAACATATTGACTTTGGTGGGGTCCTCATATTAAAATAAAAGCTAGAATTAAGTTATTTACAATTTGGGTATATTATGTTTCAATCTCGACCTTCGATAAGTTTATCAGCGGTCAAAAAGGGGTGTTACACGTTACCCCATAGCAACCGGTTCTATGGATGGGCTCCATATATATATATATATATATATATGTTAACTTATATATATAAAAAAATCTGCGGTATGCATATATATATATATATATATATATATATATATATATATATATTAATTAACGAATCTGCGGTAAGTTTTTCTCTCAAAAAAAATAAAAAAGTAGCTTACCAATCGATTGATTACCTCTCCTTCACGTTTCTTTTAGCCTCACATCCAACCCTTTCCAAATCATGCAGTAAACTAATGAATATAGAATTAGGTTTTGATTTATTAATTAATTAATATGTTTTAATAATACTCTTAATTCTATTAGGATTTAAAATGGTACAAATATAAATTAGACCCAATTAATTTTAATGGCCCAAATAAATTAACTACAGTTTACCCAAATATAAGAAAAGTCCAATTAAATATTTTAAAGCTCACATAAATATTTTATTATTTTATTGGGTATTACATCACCTTCCTCTTAAAAGGGATTCCGTCCCCGGAATCAAAAGAATAGAACGTACCTAATTTTCAAAAAGATGTGGATATTCCGCTCGAATAGACTCCTCCATCTCCCAAGTAGCTTCTCGCTCCGAATGGTTTTTCCACAAGACTTTAACAAAAGGAATAGTCTTCTTCCTCATAATCTGTTCTTGACGATCTAGAATCGCCTCAGCTTCTTCCTCACAAATAAGATCTTCTTGAATTTTATGTAACGGGTATTGCACAACATGAAACGGATGATAATTATATTTCCTTAACACTGAAACATGAAAGACATTATGTACATGAGATAACTGTGGAGGCAAAGCCACCCGATATGCCACTTCTCCAACTCTCTCAAGGACTTCAAAAGGGCCAATGAAACGCGGACTAAGCTTCCCTTTCAAACCAAACCTTCGAACACCTTTCCATGGAGAAACTTTCAAAAACACATGTTCACCAGGTGTGAATTCAAGAGCCCTCCTATGAATATCAGCATAACTCTTTTGCCGCGATCTAGCTTCTTTCAATTTTTCTTTAGCCACTGCTACCTTCTCCGTAGTAATCCTAACCATATCGGGTCCTTCTATTACTCTTTCTCCAACCTCATCCCAACAAGTCAGAGCTCGACACTTCTTACCATACAAGGCTTCAAAAGGAGCCATACCAATACTAGCTTGCCAACTGTTATTATATGCGAACTCCACCAAACTCAAATAATCATCCCAGTTTCATGTCCACTCTAAAGCACAAGATCGCAACATGTCTTCTAATGTCTGAATAGTTCTCTCTGATTGTCCATCTGTCTGCGGGTGAAAAGCTGTACTATAGTTGAGTCGCGTTCCCCAAGCTCGTTGGAATCCTTTCCAAAATCGAGAAGTAAATCGTGGATCCCGATCCGAAACAATAGAAACTGGAGTCCCATGAAGCCTAACAATCTCACGTTGAAAAATATCTGCTAACTTATTCACCGAAAAATCCTCACGAATAGCCAAAAAATGAGCCGATTTGGTCAAACGATCCACTACCACCCAAATAGCATCATTCTTTTTAAGAGTCCTCGGTAATCCAATCACAAAGTCCATCGAAATGTCATCCCATTTCCACACAGGAATCTCTAACTGTTGCAACAAACCACCAGGCCGCTGATGCTCAATTTTCATTTGCTGACAAGTAAGACATTTACTCACAAATTCAGCTACATCCCTTTTCATTCCGCTCCACCAGAAATTCTCCTTCAGATCCTTATACATCTTTGTAGACCCCGGATGAATAGAAAATGGCGAACTATGAGCTTCGGTCAATACTGCCTCACAAATCATTGGATCCATCGGAACACATAACCGTTTACCAAACCATATCACACCTTGCTCATCAATGCGAAACTCTGGCTGCCTACCCTCATCCATATTCTGCGTTACAGCCCACAACTCGCCATCCTCCTTTTGTTCTTCTTTGATCACGCAAAAATAGAGAAGGTTCCACCTCATACCTGCTACCAACCCATCGGAACCTCTAGCATATAGCTCCAAACCCACACGCTCCATATCCGAGATAAGTTGAGGTTGTGTAACCAAGGCAGCTACACTCCCTGAACTCTTCCGGTTAAGAGCATCTGCAACCACATTAGCCTTACCAGGTGATACTGAATCCTGGCATCATAATCCTTGAGAAGCTCCAACCAACACCTCTGCCTCATGTTAAGCTCCTTCTGAGTAAAAATATATTTAAGGCTCTTGTGGTCGGTGAAAATGTCACAAGTCTCTCCATATAGATAGTGTCTCCAAATCTTTAGGGCAAAAATAACTGTTGCTAACTCCAAGTCGTGGGTTGGGTAATTTACCTCATAAGGTTTAAGTTGTCTGGAAGCATAAGCAATTACCTTACCATGTTGCATCAAAACACACCCTAATCCCTTCTTGAAAGCATCACTGTAAATCTGATAACCTCCTATCCCCGACGGTAATGTAAGCACTGGAGCCGACACAAGTCTCTTCTTCAGTTCCTCAAAACTTTTCTCACGTTCCTCATTCCACACAAACTTTATGCCTTTCTTCATCAACTGAGTTAATGGCAAAGCTAACAAAGAGAAACCTTCCACAAATCGCCTGTAGTACCCTGCCAAACCCAAGAAACTCCTTACTTCAGTTACCGTGGTAGGTCTTGGCCAATTAGTGATAGCCTCAACCTTTGCAGGATCCACCTTAATACCTTCAAAGAGACCACGACATACCCCCAAAATGCTACTGTTCTAACCAAAACTGGCATTTGGAAAACTTAGCATATAACTTATTCTTCTGCAGAACCCCCAAAACAATACGAAGATGCTCTTCATGCTCCTCCTTAGACTTAGAATACACCAAAATGTCATCAATGAAGACAATGACAAATTGGTCCAAATACTCGCTAAAAACCCGATTCATCATATCCATAAATACTGCTAGAGCATTAGTCAGCCCAAAAGACATCACTCAAAACTCATAGTGCCCATACCGAGTACGAAAAGCTGTTTTTGTAATGTCCTCTTCCCTCACCCTCAACTGATGGTACCCCGACCTCAAATCTATCTTTGAGAAGAACTTTACCCCTTGTAGCTGATCAAAAAGGTCATCTATCCGTGGCAATGGATATCTATTCCTGATAGTGATCCGATTTAGCTCCCTATAATCTATACACAATCTCATAGATCCGTCCTTCTTCTTCACAAACAAGACTGGAGCACCCCATGGCGATACACTCGGTCTAATGAATCCACGATCTAACAACTCCTACAATTGTTCCTTCAACTCCTGTAACTCTAATGGAACCATTCTATAAGGTGCCTTAGAGATAGGTTCTGCTCCAGGAATGAGCTTAATAGTAAACTCAACTTCCCTTGGCGGTGGCAATCCTGGCAGATCCTTAGGAAATACCTCAAGAAATTCTCGCACAACTGGATAGTCATCAAGTTGGGGCTCATCCCTCGAGGTATCTTTCACATAAGCCAAATAACAATCACGTCCCTTAGCAATCATTTTGTTCGCCTTCAAAGCTGAGATCAACTTTACAACACCATTCGGCTTTGAACATTGAAACTCGAATTCTGGAGTGTCTAAGGGTCCAAAAATAACTTTCCTCGCCTGACAATCAATAGTGGCTCGATGCCTACTCAGCCAATCCATACCCAAGATAATATCAAAATCATCCATCACCATCGGAAGTAAGTTAGCTGCGTACACCCTCCTCCCTAACTTCAAAGGACACTCGCGAAAGTGCTCATAAATAATCACAGAATTCCCCATCGGGGTAGCAATAAACAAATGAGGATCTAATATTTGAGAAGACACACCAAGATGACGAGTAAATGAAAGTGCAATAATAGAGTGTGTAGACCCAGTGTCAAACAAAACCGATGCCTCACGATTTCCTACAAGAAGAATGCCTGAAATAGTACCTGGTGCTTGGGCCGCCTGATTAGCTGTCAATGCAAATACTCTCCCACCGGTGTTGTGCTGACCACCATTACTAGCATTGCCACCTCCCCCATTTCCACGCTGAACTGGGCAGTCCCTTGCTCTATGTCCCATTTGTCCACATAAGAAACAAGCCCCTGTCTCTCTATAGCACGCCCTACCAGCATGATACCCACCACACGTAGCACATGGAATAGGTGGAAGTGGCAAAAGGTTTGGATTGCCCCCACCTGCCGGTCCTGGATACCGCCCCTGAATTTGACCCTGTTGGCGATGCTGACCCTGATTTTGATTCTGCTGGAAACCCCTGTTCTATTAAAATCTCCTATTTTGATACTGCCCTCCAGCTTGCCACTGACCATGCTGCTGACCTCCACGACCACCCTGCTGCATTGGGTAAGCAAAATCCCTTCGAGGATTAAAACGTTGACCCAATGGAGGCTCATTCCAATTATTTTGCCTTCTATTCTGATTTCTACCAAACTGCCCCAATCCTTGCCCTTGTTGATCATCTCTATCTCTCTTTTGACTCCCTTCTAATTTGGAAGCTCGAAAGTCCTTGTGCTCCATTTCCACACTCTTAGCTGCATTAGCCACCTGCGATACATCTGTAAATATGGTGTGGATGATCGACCTCCTATACTCATATTTCAAAGCCCATTTAAATTTTTCTGCCTGTTGTGCAGCTGTCCCAGCTATTGAACCCGCAAAACCAGCCAATCTAGTAAACCTCGCTATGAAATCATTAATAGTCTCATCATTCTTCTGCCGAATGGACACAAATTCCCTGATGTATGCGTCCCTATCAGCGTTTGGGAAATACTGCTGATAGAAAAGGTCACAAAAACCGCTCTATATGAGTCCATCCATAAATCCATCTCCTTGTGTAGCCTTCAATGTTTTCCACCATCGCTGAGCATCATCCTCTAGCTTATATACTGCTAATCTCACCTTCTAATTTTCAGTACACCCAATAACATCAAAAATCTTCTCCAAGTGGGCGATCCAGTTCTCCGCATCAATTGGAGTTGGAGCAAAACGAAAAGAGTTGGGCTTCTGCTTAATAAACCTCTCCAATAATATATACAACGGCTGCACTTGTTGACCCACTTGATCCTCGGGAGGAACATTCTGTTCATGTTGTGGTATCCCTGCATCATCCCCCATGCCATTTGCATGCTGATTTCCTTGCATCTGCGGAATACCTTGCATAGCTTTGTGCCGTGGCTCAATGCATCGCCTCATTCATTCACCATTGCTTTGCAACCATAGCCGGGGTTATTGTCGCATTTCCCTAATTTCCATCGTTTCCACCCTGGTTAACAACCTCAACTTGGGGCTGCCTCTGACCCCTCCTACCGTTATTACCCTGCCTCCCAGCAATTCTCGAAGACTTGCGAGCCATCTATGATACAAAATCAAACAGACGAGAACAAACAGATCAAAACAAATAATCAAGGCCAAATTTATACAGAACGAAAATCAATTGCAATACAACTCTATAATAAAATCTTACAACTACCCAATGGTCTACCCATAACTCACAGGTCAAGCCTAAAAGGCAATCTACAAGATCATAACCTAAGCTTTGATACCAACTCTGTAACACCCCATTTCTCAAAAGGAAAAAGGGATGTCACGCACAAGCATAATAAATACAAACCTCTAGTAAACCTCAAAATATCTCCAATAAAATTTAATACCAAAAGTCACATACTCCAATTTAAATAGAAGAAACTCCACACTTACATAATCTCTACTAATAAGAAATAAATGCCAAAATGGCCCAAACATCTATTAACAAAATATTAAGAACACCAAGTCTAATAATAATTCTCAAAAACTAATCTACTCATTTGGATCAAAGGTAGCTCTCATCCCACAAATCCTGATCACCCCTGATTACCTGTCGGAAAAAGAACACAGCGTGAGCCAATTGCCCAGTACGGATATGAATATGAATAAATACATCACAATATGTAATGAATCTAAAAGAATTGAATGAATGAACACATGAGCATTACAAACGAATTATGAATAGATCAGAATTTGTGAGTCCATAAACAAATGACTAACATTGTCAATCAAATAATTATAGCCAAAAGAATCCCAAACAAATAAAATTTGAATCAAATGGTTATACTGTAATAATTTCATCTTGAGCTCAAATACAAATAGCGAAAGGCTAACAAAATACATCGATACCATGATGTATACAAATCAAATCGGATAAATGCATACGACACATACGTCACTAATCCGCCAAATCAAATCAAATCAAATCAAATCTTACGACCCATACGTATCCTGAACAAATATATCAAATGGCCAAAGCTCATACCTAGAGCATACAAAAGGATACGCCGTGGACTAATCACACCGCCACGGAAGATGTCATGCCCTTGTGTCAAGAGGACATGCATGTGGTACCCCCATAGGTGGTTAGCTCAAGTATACCCTAAGGATCAAACTACAAAATGTAAGCCAAAAAGAGTTCAAATCACAAGGCTTACATGACCATATTCAAATGAAATCGAATTATCAAATATAAACATACCCAATTATTACAAGATATCAACGATCAAAACAACTCCGAATGTGAACGAAAATATACGAAAAATGGTACAAACGAATAAAGTCTCCAAAGCATATTCACGATTAACTAGTTCAAAGAGTACAAATACGAATTCAAATATCAAAGCCAAAACGAAACTATCTCAATAATTTTAACAACAAGGAATAATCCCGAGAGACAATACCAAATTTCTAAACGAGTACAAAACGAACGAATTAAATTTAAAGAAATATCGCTGAAAAAGTACGGAATCCGTACCTTAATGTATTACCAAAATAATTCGCCGAATCCAAATATCACCCGTTAAACTCCCTCAATTCGGTCTATTTATCAAAATAAAATATAAAGCATATATTTTTTTTTCTTTTTTACAAATTTAATAATTTTAATATACTATATTCAGTTTGTACACAAAAGATATATTTTAATTATAATAACAATATTATAATATTATTTATCACTCTCTCTTTATTAAATTTACGTAAATCTTTTAAATATATATATATATATTGAAATTACAAAGATATAAATATATATATATATTTATATATATATATAAATTAGGTACTTAAAGTATATATATATATATATATATAATATATAACTAGTAACTTATATAATATACTAACTTTTGTAGTATATATATATATATATATATATATATATATATATATATTAGAAGAATCAAGCAAATTGTTAACTTATATATATAAAAAGCGAATCTGCAGGTAATATATATATATATATATATATATATATATATATATATATATATATATATATAGAAATAAGCTTACATAGGTATACATATATATATATTAATTAATCTAATCTGCGATAAGTTTTTCTCTCAAAAAAATAAAAAAATAGCTTACCAATCGAATTGATTACCTCTCCCTTCCTGTTCTTTTTCGCCTCACATCCAACCCTTTCCAAATCGCGGTAGAACTAATGAATATAGAATTAGGTTTTAATTTATTAATTAATTAATATGTTTTAATAATACTCTTAATTCTATTAGGATTTAAAATGGCACAAATATAAATTAGACCCAATTAATTTTAATGGCCCAAATAAATTAACTACTGATTGACCCAAATATAAGAAAAGTCCAATTAAATATTTTAAAGCTCACATAAATATTTTATTATTTTATTGAGTATTACACTAATGTTCTACTACTTTATTGTTACTAGTTAAGTAGTACTTTACTCTTATTGTATATAAAAACATATATTTAGATATTTATCATAAATTTAAATATAAACATACTTATAAACATACTATATTATATATATATATATATAGAACCTATAAAAATAATAATCTCCTACCTAGAACTACCCAATAATCTCCTACCTAGAACTACCCAGCCCCTCCTCTCCTTCTCCAAAACTCCAACCTCCGAATTCAAATTTCAATACTTTCTTACTACCTCCATCCCTTTTTCCTATTTTTGAAATTATATCAAATATTAAAATTGAAAATTCATAGAATGGTAAGAAAATATTAATACCTTAAAGTAGCAGGCCATGTGCATTAGTACAATTCCATGTAGAGTCCAAGTTGTTGCTGTTTTTGCTAAACCTGTTTACTCAATTTAAATATTTACAAGTTTTAAAAAAACTAATAAATTAACTAAGTAGTACCTCACTCTCTCCATTGGAACAAAATAATTTTAAATTGAGCAAACTTGCCAAACAATCAGCATATTACTATATCATTTCAGTCAAAGCACTAAAGGAAAAATTCTAATTTTAATAATAATACCTCGTGCAAAAAATTGTCCATGCTTCCAAATATTAGCACTGAATTAATTCCAGCCTATCGAATCTCTATCCGCTTCCAATCTTCAGCTTACATTAACAATGAATTGTACATTTCAAAATTTTCAATTAATCTCTCCCTCATTGGCACAATGTGCACCTTACACTAAGAGTGAGTTGCACATTACAAAAATATAGTGCACAACCATGTTAAATACAAAAAATAATACAAACAAGAAAGCCTGATCCAAAATTTGTACCATGTAGATTATAGTTTGTTTATTAAATAACCACAACAAACACAACGCATGCAAGCATAACAAAGAAACTAAGTACCACACTTCAAATCATAATGTAGAAGTACACATTGCCCATATGTTAAACAACTCATACACAACCATAAACCAAACCATAATATAAATAACACCATTTGTAGTTTTGAAGTGCAATCACATGTTGTTTTATGTTGTTGCTTTATGGGGTTGTTTGACCTATTGTTAAATGTAGTGGTGCAGAGTTGCATGTTGCCTGTTGCTATTTGGCTATGGTAGCAAGTTTATGTGTCATGTTACCTATTTGCTCAATGATGTTTGCTTTATGTAGATCCTAGGCTAATGTTCTACTACTTTATTGTTACTAGTTCATACTACTCTTATTGTATATAAAAACATATATTTAGATATTTATCATAAATTTAAATATAAACATATTTATTAATAGTATATATTTATAAAATTAGATATTTGTAATAAATATAAATATATACTATATATATATATATATAGAACCTATAAAAATAATAATCTCCTACCTAGAACTACCCAGCCCCTCCTCTCCTTCTCCAAAACTACAACCTCCGAATTCAAATTTCATTAGTTTCTTACTACCTCCATCCCTTTTTCCTATTTTTGCAATTATATCAAATATTAAAATTGAAAATTCATAGAATGGTAAGAAGATATTAATACCTTAAAGTAGCGGGCCATGTGCATTAGTACTTCCATGTGGGGTCCAAGATGTTGCTATTTTTGCTAAACCTGTTTACTCAATTTGAATATTTACAAGTTTTAAAAAATAGTAAGTTAACTAAGTTTCTCCATTGGAACAAAATAATTTTAAATTGAGCAAGCTTGCCAACAATCAAAGATAACCACACAGTAAAAATATTCCCAAAAGTTAATTAACTTCGCATCATTACTATATCATTTCGATTAAAGCACTAAAGGAAAATTCTAATTTTAATAATAATACCTCTAGTGCAAAAAATTCTCCATGCTTCCAAATATTAGCACTAAATTAATTCCATTGATCAATCTCTCTATCGACTTCCAATCTTGACACATTAACAATGAATTGTACATTTCAAAATTTTCAATTAACCTTTCCCTCATTGGCACAATGTGCACCTTACATTAAGAGTGAGTTGTACATTACAAAATATAGTGCACAACCATATTAAATACAAAAATAATAGAAACATGAAAGCTTTGATCCAAAATTTGTACCACGTAATGATTATAGTTAGTTTATTAAATAACCACAACAAACACAACGCATGCAAGCATAACAAAGAAAACTAATTACCACACTTCAAATCATACTGTAGAAGTAAACATTGCCCATATGTTAAACAACTCATACACAACCATAAACCAAACCATAATATAAATAACACCATTTGTAGTTTTGAAGTGCAATCACATGTTTCTTTATGTTGTTGCTTTATGGGGTTGTTTGAAATTACCTACTGCTTAATGTAGTGGTGCAGAGTTGCATGTTGCCTGTCGCTATTTGGCTCTAGTAGCAAGTTTATGTGTCATGTTACAACAGCTCAATGATGTTTGCTTTATGTAGATCCTAGGCTAATGTTCTACTACTTTATTGTTGCTAGTTCGTATATAAAAACATATATTTAGAATATATCATAAATTTAAATATAAACATATTTATAAATAGTATATATTTATATAATTAGATATTTATAATAAATATAAATATATACTATATATACATATATATACATATATATATATATATATATATATTTAGAACCTATAAAAATAATAATCTCCTACCTAGAACTACCCAGCCCCTCCTCTCCTTCTCCAAAACTCCAACCTTCGAATTCAAATTTCAATACTTTCTTACTACCTCCATCCCTTTTTCCTATTTTTGCAATTATATCAAATATTAAAATTGAAAATTCATAGAATGGTAAGAAGATATTAATACCTTAAACTAGCGGGCCATGTGCATTAGTACTTCCATTTAGAGTCCAAGTTGTTGCTGCTTTTGCTAAACCTGTTTACTCAATTTGAATATTTACAAGTTTTAAAAAAACTAATAAGTTAACTAAGTAGTACCTCATTCTACATTGGAACAAAATAATTTTAAATTGAGCAAGCTTGCCAACAATCAAAGATAACCACACAGCAAAAAATATTCCCAAAGTTAATTAACTCGCATCATTACTATATCATTTAGTCAAAGCACTAAAGGAAAAATTCTAATTTTAATAATAATTCCTCTAGTGCAAAATATTCTCCATGCTTCCAAATATTAGCACTAAATTAATTCCAGCCAATCGAATCTCTATCAGCTTCCAATCTTCAGCTTACATTAACAATGAATTGTACATTTCAAAATTTCAATTAACCTCTCCCTCATTGGCACAATGTGCACCTTACACTAAGAGTGAGTTGTACATTACAAAAATATAGTGCACAACCATGTTAAATACAAAAAATAATAGAAATATTGCCTGATCCAAAATTTGTACAACGTAATGATTATAGTTAGTTTATTAAATAACCACAACAAGCACAACGCATGCGCTTAACAAAGAAACTAATTACCACGCTTCAAATCATATTGTAAAAGTACACATTGCCCATATGTTAAACAACTCATACACAACCATAAACCAAACCATAATATAAATAACACCATTTGTAGTTTTAAAGTGCAATCACATGTTGCTTTATGTTGTTGCTTTATGGGGTTGTTTGAAATAACCTATTGCTTAATGTAGTGGTGCAGAGTTGCATGTTGCCTGTTGCTAAATGCTCTGGTAGCAAGTTTATGTGTCATGTTACATGTTGCTCAATGATGTTTGCTTTATGTAGATCCTAGGCAGTTCTACTACTTTATTGTTGCTAGTTCGTACTATTGTATATAAAAACATATATTTAGATATTTATCATAAATTTAAATATAAACAAATTTATAAATAATATATATATTTATATAATTAGATATTTATAATAAATATTATACTATATATATATATATATATATTGTCGACGTCGGGATTTTTGTGTGTCCCGTTCCGTTACTTGTTCTTTGGTGTTCTCATTTTAGGTGAGATTTGTTTGAAAAAACAAGTGAAAAAGGTCTGACATGTATGATGTCGATGATGGGACTGATTAAGAGTCGCCAGTTGGTTTTTTAAATGGTTGTACCAACACAACCAAAAAAAGGTTTGCACATTGACCCGATGGTGTGACAACGATATCTGGTCGGTGAAAGCAAACCGAGATTCGTTTAGGGTCCGGGGACTTGGTTATCTTGGGGAAGGTGTTAGGCACCCCACGACATCCGTGTTACCATGGTGACCGCCTCTTTTCAAGAAACTATTATCTGAGTGTGTGTGTGTGTGTGTGTGTGTGTGTGTGGGTCAATGTGCTATTATATGGAAGTTGTGCAAGGCCTCGTTCGAACCTATATACACAGGGTTTGAATTTATGTAAAAATTCAGTTTTTAGCAAGATATGGCAGTGATATTTTATAAAAGAGGTTTTTCAAACCCTGATGCTCAATAGGAATTGAGACCTTTTACACTCCCATTTTTATTAAGTGATCGGCTGGATTGATTTTATTTTACGGATGCGAGGCATCCATATGAAAATAATGTACAAAAATAATGCCGACTTCCTCGTGGGTATGGAAACCATCTGAGGAAATTTAGACATCGCAGAATAATTTACAAGCTGCTTACAGCTAAAAATGTCCATCACGGGAATCGAATCTAGATCCAATGGGATGAATCTGTGATCACATGATTTCTAGGCTCATAAAATACTGTAGTTTATATGAAAGCAGTAAGCATGTATATATATAAAAGCTGTAAATATATATATATATATATATATACAGACATGATCACCAACCACGAAGCACCTCCGTGGGGATCGAAATGTAAATAAAGTCATTAAAAGCTATCAACCACCACGGAGGAAACTCCAGTAAGGAATGAAAACGTAAATAAAAGTATAAAGCGATCAACCACCATGAAGTAAACTCCGGTGGGAATGAAATATATATATATATATATATATATATATATATATATATATATATATATATATATGAGCTGTGGTCAAACTACATTGATGAGCCCGGATTTTACATATATATATATATATATATATATATATATATATATGAACATATATATATATATATATAAAAAGCAATAAATGCATTGGATGTAAAATTCAGGCTCAACGAGCAGAGTTTGACCACGATTCATATATATATATATATATATATATATATATATATATATATATATATATATATATATATATATATAAGCTAGTAAACGCACTGCATAGAAGTCTAGGCTCATCGAACAAAGTCCCACACACACGGTTGATATATATATATATATATATATATATATATATATATATATATAGCGAATAAATGCACTCGAATCAAGTCTAGGCTCATCGAACAAAGTTTGACACACAGTTAATATATATATATATATATATATATATATATATATATATAAAGCGATAAACGCTCGGAGCATCAAGTTCAGGCTCAATCGAGGCATAACTTCGATAATGTTAGTCAATATATATAAAATATATATATATATATATATATATACAGATGAAATGAAACCACGGATCAAAATCCGGCAAAAGCAAGCAACACGACTCTCTTAACGTGTAGAAGGGTGTGTGCAAAGATGAAGAAAAACTCTAAAGTGTGTGAGAAGGCTTACAATGACTGCTAAAAAGGGCTTTTATATCTTTAGAGTGGGTAAACACTTTGGCTTTTGTGGGTACAAAAAGAGTCTATATATGAGCTCACAGGTGTTTAAAAGTGGGAAAATACACTGTATGGCGAGTCTGAGAGCAAATTGTCACGAGGTTTCCCGTCTTTTTCTCTTAAAAATCAGCACCCCAAGCCCTCTATTTATAGGCATATGAGGCGGGTCGGGTTGTCTCGAAGTACGTGCACTCAGGCACTGTAATGTCCACTCGGATTTTGAGAAGTGCAATCCGGTCATCCGTTTTGAGGTATACATGACCTATTTCGGACCGCCGTTGTCGAGAGTTGTACGATAGCATGGGATTACAGTTTGTACGAAGTCATTGAAGATGGGACGATGCCCTCCGGTCTTCAAGCTTAAACTTTCATCAGTTACCCCGCACAATAGTCACTCGGGATTGGTTAGCCTTGTGGGACATCGTTGCATAGAGACGTGACATGGCATCGTGTTGGACGAGATGACGATGTTGCCCCTCACCGGTGTTATCGCCGGATTGGGCCGATAAAGCAGACGTTGCTCAGACTTCGCTGAGATTAGACTGCTACAATTGTTGAAGGTCCTTATTGTCATCTTTGAGGTGTGCCTGTCTTCCCGATGTTATTGTCGGGTTGGTACAATGTTTCTCATTGTGAGCGCCGAGATTGAAGCTGATGGCATTTAAAACAAGCATTTCCGGGGTTATCTCCGAAACTGCATTCCTTGGGGTTATCACCAAGGTTGGTGGCTATTCCTATGGTTGGGACTGAGACTGGATACCTCGGGGTTATCTCCGAGATTAATCGGTCTTCTCCGGTGTGTGTTCCGTTATGTCTCTGCAGATCTCGGGGTTATATCGAGGTTGGGCTATTTGCTCCCAGTGTGATCTCAGGGGTTGATCTTTGAATTCCGGTAGTATCCGGTATGGATTTGGATTGTCTTTGAGGTTCTCTCTTAAAAGACGAATCTCATCCTCCTGCAATGTTAATGTAACGATGTCTGAGAAAATTTCGAGTGTCTCTGAGATGCCCTCTTTATCATACTCATGCATGGCGATGCATGGGTAGGATAAAGAATCTAGACACTTGAAACACAACAAGATAAACATGGTACTATGGATAGCAACATGATGCAAATGTATGATGCATGTGTACGGGGTTGTGGCCCAACATCTTTGGGGATGATTCTTTGGCTCCTGTTGCTTCAAATGGGGATTGGCAATCTTGACCCGGATCGATGTGTGGCCGAATCATTAGGATGTTGATGTTGGAGTTATCACCAAATTCATGTGTTCTTGATAACGACTTGATCCTGAAGGTGTAACTCTTATGTGTAAGAGATCTGTGGGGATAAAGCTTGATCTGTTTGAGGATGTGTATAACATATTCCATCATCTATCCTCTTTGATAATGTTGACCTCTCCTGGCTAGTATAGCTAGAATATGTCACAATTTACATTGGATTCATTGCCAACGACAAATCTTTGTCGAGGATGCGACCTTCGTTGGCGATGTGAATCAACGGCTAAAAACATCTGTGGGATATCTTTGTCGAGGTTGCTTGACCTTGACGGCGATGTGAATCAATGGCTGAGATTCTGTGAGGAGATCGTCAAGGTTGCTTGACCTTTGCTGATGTGTAGATCAACGGAGCATTGCGTTGTGACCCCCACCGGGGATCCGTTGGGGAATATGAGCAGCTGGGTATGAGAACTTCAAATATCTCTATAGCTCTGATAGGTTTAAACGCTATCGGCTGAAATGACGTCAAGGTTGCTTGACCTTTGTTAATATGTGTGTCAACGGCTGAGCATGCGTTGCTACTCCCGCCAGAGATATACGTTGTAACCCCGTCGAGATCTCTTCGGGATGCATGAGTACGTCTGCGCACTCTTCGAATCGGTTCTCAATGCTTCGATGGGTTTACCTGCCATCGGCTAAAATAATGTCAAGGCTGTTTGACCTTCGTTGATAGAATTGTCAACGGATGAACATGTTGTAACCCCCACCAGGGATCTACGTTGTAACCCCCATCGGGGACTCATGTTGTAACCCCCGTTGGGGACCTACGTTGTAACCCGTCGAGACCCACGTTGTAACCCGTCGGACCCACATTAGAACCCGTCGGGACCTACTTAGGGTAATGACCCGGAGTTGGCGGCATCGGACCTGTACGAGGTATTGCCGGATGTGATTTGTGACAAATGGGATCATTGGCAGGGTATACCTCGTGTTCGGGTGACTACCAATGGGTGATGTACAGGTTCAAAGTCTCATCTGAGAAGACCAGGATTGTATGTTGTTTTGCTCAATCGCGTGGCATTTTTATTCCCGATTTGACCTTTCTAGCCCGTAAGAACTCCGTTTCAACTCGAACTGGACCAAGCCGGAGGGGTGGGACTCACATAGAGGTGCCACAGGTGCACTGCTGCGGCCCATGAGTGAGGCTGCTGTGACGAGCGTGATCATAAATTCCAGCAGGCTTTACTTCACAAGTCACTTTTAACTTGTTTCACTTTAGAAAAACCGCGAGCCATCTTGGATCTGCTTTGAGTTCGGTGCGCTTTACGCAAATTTCATCACCGTACAAGTGTTCTACACTATCCACAGTAACGTATGCATGTATTTTTTCCGGTTTACGTCCAGTTAGATTGTGAGATATTGCACGAAATGCATCTAAACACATAGTAGTGATTATGTATGCACAAATGACTTGATAAAAATATTTAACATAGTAAATGTTAGTATTAAACCATCTTTGAACATAATGATGTGAAAAAATTTAACTTCGAGAGACGATCAATTGTCACCTTTTTCTGCTATTTTTGTCTATTTGAGGTCCAATGAGCAAAAGGTAGAAAGGCAAAATACTCTAGCATTGAGGTTTGCCTTATGCATGATGATTTTGATTTTAATGCATATATTAGGTATATGACTTTGGGACAGGTGTGCTACTGAATGGCCACCTAGACATGCCTGTGTGCATGTGGATAGTCCAATTTTCAAAGGGGACTATGGCAAAAAATTTCCAAATGTTGGCATTGGGTAGTTAGGCATTTTAACTTTATTATATGTTTAAAGTAAATGCATGCATGCATATAGTCATAGATGTATTTAAAAAGCTCCAGGTAAGGAATTACCACACCCTTTCTGAGGTGATTTGGAGACTTGTTGTCCAGATATTGATGGATCCGGATCAATAGAAGCGGTTCTTACAGGGCCCGCTTACGGCGTCTGACGGAGGGCTTCAAGTACCTCGTCCCCCCATTACATCGAGGCGGACCTCGTGGTTGGTGGAGGTTGTGATACGTTCTGTCCAGGTAGATATTCTAGACATCGAGGACGGGGAGGCGGATATTGAGGATCCCGCTCCTGCTGCATTTATCCCTCGCAGGGAACTTCCGAGCATTCAGGTGGTGAACCCAGAGTTGATGGGTGATTTGGGCAGACATCCATCGATGTACTTGCATGCTAATGAGGTATGGCGTTAGACTTTATCTTCCTTCTTTCCTATTGATGAGGATTAAAGGGTTCTGATGTTGATCTACGTTTCATGTAGGTTCCAGGTTTTACACAGCCTCGGGGGAACTGGTTTAGCATCCACTCCATGTACCAGGCGCTTCATCCTGGCTATAGAGTAGTAGTGCATGAGTGGGGATTTGGGGCATTTTTCTCCATCCTTCCCCGTCGTTGTCCCTGGGGTTACCTCAGGACATTATCGGCGATGGTTTCATCGGACTCGGTCCACTCCACCTATTTGGATTGTGAGGTGATGATGACGCTTTATGGATTGGCGATTTATCACAAGCATGGAGTTTGGAGGGGAGATGCCTTGCATGGTGAATATTACCCCTCTTCGCCGTCAGATCCTTATTAGGAGTTTTGGCGGGCGCTGCAAGGCGGGGGGCTGTCCGTTCGGGTCCTTTGGCGTAGATGTTATAGTGGGCTATTGGTGAGCCCATGCTTGATGATGTCGAGGATCGGGGATCGCGTTACTGCGGTGATTGTTCTGATGATCATTCGAGGTTTGTTCATAGCGAGATAACTCTTCCACGGTATCTTCGCTTTGGTCGGCGCCACACGCGATGTGAACCGTATAGGAGAGTATGACCGGGGCTTTTACACCTTTGCCTATTTCCTCCGGGCGTAAATGTCTGCTCTCACGAGGTTTTGACCCGAGCTTGGCTAGGATTTTACCCGTTTCTGTTGGTGAGTATTTCTCTTGTCTTTTTCCATTCACAGGTTAAGAGTGTTTACTGATAGCAGATGTTTTGCCATTGTGTTGGTAGTTTTGGGCCTATGAGAGGCTCCCATGTTTGCGTCCCATGAGTGTGTTAGGCTTAGATACCTATCCACGAGGTTGACGATGGCACCATTCTATTTTGCCAGAGGTCGCTATATCTGAGAGCTTCGCTCACTACTCTGTATCATGTTGGAGTTCTTGACGGTGACGCCGCCATCACATGGCTTCCATACTCGAGGATCATTTGACCATCGGTTTTGAGGATGGACACCCTCTTTGGAGTAGAGTATTTGATTTCCACCGAGATTTCCTCTCTTCACAGATGGAGGCCGGGAGCTCTATTTAGAGAGCGTCTTATTAGGAGCACCACATGGGAGATTAAGTATCCGATCTTGCCTCTATCAAGCGTCGTTGGCTTTGTATCACAATCACCCGTCACCGATATTCCATTGTTGGGAGTTAGCGGTTTTGATTTATCAGAGGTCCATATACTCGGGAGATATTCCAGCGTTGGTGGCTCCTCGCACTATTGGGGCCCCGATCCCATGCCACACGATTTATGGGGACATGGTTCCGAGGATCTTTGATGATGATGGATTGGGTGGCTTGTGTCCGAGCTCAACTCATCGACCCAGATTGATAGTTTGACGGCGGTTGGACCCGGTACATGTATTTATTCCGCATTTGGCGCGGAGATCCGGCAGAAAGCGAGTCATTTGTTCCTTCCGGCTCGGTCTTGGCCCTTAGACGACCCATTTGGTTTCTGCGGTGCGCAGATCCTCCTCTTTATAGGCTGACATCCTTGTTGATAGAGATCCGATGACTCGGGAGGAGTTACATCGGTGGAGCGAGGATTGAGGATGTGGACATCGAGACCTGGTCTTCTTCTGATGTGTATTCTCGTTATATCTTTTGATAGGCCTCTGTTAGATATTGGGTGGCTGTTCTCCATTCTCGCTATATCTTTTGATAGGCCTCTGTTAGTAGTAGGGCGTCTGTGCCCCATTTTCATGTATTTGTAGTTGTATAGAGCTGATGTATTAGATGATGATATATTTAGGAAAGTATGCATCATTTTTTATTCCCTATATCATATTGCCATCCATTATCTGTTATGCATGTATCATGTTATGCATATATATGTATGTCCAGAGATATTCGACATTGACCCCTGGATGGTCTTATGACACGGCCCGCACAGATGTCTTCCTCGACAGTTAGCCGTATAGATCATACCCACCGTCAGTGGTGGCATTGGGTATGCAATCGTGGTACGATAGCATGTCACCACCAAATAGGGTGTGATTTAGATCTCTGTTCTTTGACATACCATGACCCTTTTGGCATTTCGAGTTCCTCTGAGATTCGTGGACGGGATGATAGAGCATTGGCTACCGGATAGGCAGGTATTCCATTTTGGCACCCATGAGTTGACTCCTACTCTGGAGGAGTATGCACGTTTAACGATGCTACCCTTAGACAGACCCTGCGTGCACATGGCTTTGGGAGACATGAGTAGACGATTCATGACTCTCACAGGATTGAGGTGCAGAGTAGTGCAGGATGAGCGGACATCTGGCCACGTGATCTCTCAGCATTTTCTGTATGACAGATTTGGCGCGGAGGATAGCTACTCACGACATTTCGGAGATTTCACCGTGTCGGAGGATCATTGGCGTTTGGCCAGAGTTGACGTACTGATGCTATGTGTACTGTCATACGTGTAAATGCCGCGGTATATGGATGAGATAGACATAGGAGTTATCATGGCCGTGAGAGCTCTCAGGGAGGGTCGTACCATTGTACCTATGATCGTGGCGAGAGACCTGCGATCGACATCCTCTTGCGATGCCACCCATCAAGCGTGTTTACTGGGAGTTCGGTTATGCTGTATGTGTGGTTTATGTCATACTTACGACTGGTTGGTACCCTTAGACGGCATGGGTATTGCTTCTCCCATGATGTGGCTATGTCATACTCCTTTCAGCCATCGGAGTGTATAGATTCTCAGTCCTGGTCCGCATTTTTGGCAGATATCAGAGATCCATTTAGCATATTGTTGTGCTCGGGGCTTTGCTCACCATACAGCTTCATTACTCATGCTCCGGGCATGGATTTCCTCCCTTTGGCTGGCTTGAGGGGCGTGACTACTTATCACCCATTAGCCGTGATGTCGTAGTTCGACCAGTTCCAGGATTTTCATCCTTTCGAGGGGGCGATAGGTCAGCGGTTAGCTTCTCGATACCTCTCAGCAGAGGATCGATCTCGTGTATCGCTTCTTTGGGATCGGCGTGAGCTAAATTTTTTTCACTGTCGATCGTCCGGTTATTCCGCAGAGTACTCCGCATGGATGGAGATGGAGGTTTTATCGACGGAAGCAGTATTTGCAGTATCGAAGAGCGAGTTATATGATGTAGAGCCTTTGGAGGACATTGATGCCTACATCGAGGAGGAGCCCGCTGCTGGGTTGCCATCATTTCTTCCGAATTCTCCTAGTACCGAGATTTTTTGTGATTCAAAGACTCGACACACGATGTTTAGAGCGAGTCTTCATCGATGACCTTTGAGAGAGATCGATTCGATCTATGATGTCGACTGCTCTTGATGTGAGGGACGCCGCCCTATTAGAGAGAGACGAGGCATTGGCTCGTAGAGATGCCACCATCGTTGAGCGTGATGAGGCCAGTCGACCATAGACCTTGATGGTAGTTGAGCGGGATATCGCCATATCTGCCCGGGATGTGGCATCACGAGATAATCTTTGAGTGAGGTCCTTTACCACTGGTATGATCGCAGAGATGAACGCTTATATTGATGAGCATATGGTCATCATGCAGATGGCTACAGATCTGTTGGGTCGTGTGGATATTCTCACCCAAGAGACTACAGCTTTACCTCCATCTGAGAGGGATGCCATGTTGGTCTTGCTAGCTCGCATGTACCCTGACTCATAGATGAGCTTTATATCCACCTGAACAGACTAGCTTAGCCATTTTGTCATGTATAATTTACATTGTATATATATCAAACAGCATTATATATGACAGGAAAATATATTTTTGGATCACTTCCCTTTTAGATATGCCTTGCTTTTTGCTTGATATTTTTCCTTCTGCTTCAGGGCTTGTGATCTTGATGTATTCTGAATTCCTCCTGGGTGCATGGACATTGAGTTGTCTCTGGATAGTTCTGAATGGATCATCGATCTATGTATCCCTACCATCTTTGGTGTCTTGGGACTTGTTTCTGGATGGAAATGTGGAGAGGAGTGTGGCTTTCTTCTCTGAGATTGACCGCCCCACAGATGGTCGCCAGTACTTCTATTCAGGAGAAGCCTAGTTGATTCCATCTCTTATGAATTGGTGTTACTCTTCAAGGCATGGCCGCAGCTTAGATGGTCGCCGAATCTCCTATTTGGGAGGAGTTCAGGTAATTCCATCCCTTTGGTCTGAAGCTGAATGAAATGTAGTGGATTGAAGGATGATCTCCGTACCAGTTGACTTATTTGTGTTTTGGTAGGGGGTGAGATCGAACCATAAATGGCTGCCTACGTACTCCTATTGAAGAAGAGATCAGGTCTACGTAGTTCGAACCTGGTGTAAGAGGTTCAACGCTGTATATGGCTGACATGGTGTAGGAATGTTTTTGGTTATTTTTGTTTTCTGTAAGGGCAGAAATGTTTTTGTTGTTTTTGTTTTATTGCGGCCAAGGCCATATGAAATGGTTGCCTACGTACTCTATTGAAGAGAGATCGGTCGACATAGTTTGCCCCTCGGTGTGAGAAGAAAACGTAATCCCATATGCAGTCGAGTGCGGGAAAGAGAAAGTTTAATCTAGGTTGAGGATAAACTGTAGGTGAAAAGTTTGATCCCAGAAATGGGTAGCCAAACTATAAACGCAAGAGGTTCAATCCGCGGTGGGATGACCTAAGTTGTATGAGCGCTAAGGAGAAAGCCAGGCTACTGGCTTGAAGAGTACGTTTCCCTGAGGGGCAAAGTGTAGAAAAGTTGTATGTGGTAAAGGGTTAAAGAACCGGAATGACTGGTGACCTGATGATGATGCACCAGGGTGTTTGTTGGTCACTTCAGACATAATACCGTTTCACGGTGTCTGAGTGGATGAGTTGTGGTTATTCATCGCCGTCCATTTCTTGCAATCTGAGAGCGCCTCCTGTCAATACTTCCTTGACAATAAACGGGCCTTCCCGTTAGGGCGAATTTTCCTTTAGCTTTGATCTTGGTTGTCAAGAATCTTCTTGAAACCAAGTCATATTGTTTAAACCGTCTAAGTCTTGCAAACCTTTTTGTTGTAGGATCTGGCGATCCTTTGTTGATATAACTGAGCATGGAAGATAGCCGCGGTTCGCCTTTCGTCTATTAGAGACAATTGGTGATACCTGTCTTGTACCCATTGGTATTCATCTAGTTGAGCGTCGATCAACACTCTAAGAGATTCCATCTCAACTTCTATGGGGAGCACTGCTTCCATCCCATAGGTTAAAGCGTAGGGGGTTGCCCCAGTGGAAGTACACATTGTGATTCTGTAGGCTAACAGAGTCAGAGGCAATAGGTTAGGCCAATCTTTGTGGTTGGCGGACATCTTTTGCATAATCTTCTTGATGTTTTTGTGTTAGCCGCTTCAATAAAGACCGTTCATCTTGAACGATAGATGTGAGTTAAGATGTTTGATGTGGAATTTACTGCATAACTCCTCCATCATTTTGTTGTTGAGGTTTTTGGCATTGTCTGACACAATCACCTCTAGTTGTCCATATCGACAAACGACATTGTTTCTGATGAAAGAAATGATGACTTCTTTAGTGACCCTAGGGAAGGAGGCTGCTTCTACCCACTTGGTGAAGTAGTCAATCATGGTGAAGATAAATCGGTGACCATTACTGGCTTTAGGCTCGATGGGCCCGATAACATCCATTCCCCACATTGAGAAGGGCCAAGGCGAACTCATATTGTGGAGTTCCCGTGGAGGGGCGTGTATGGCATTCCTATGATTCTGGCACTGATAGCATCTTTTGACGTGGTCATTGCAATCAGCCATGAGAGATAACCAATAATGTCCCGTCCTGAGGACTTTCTTGACAAGGAGGGGGCCATTACGTCTGGGCAATCATCGTCTGGGGTGTATTTGTTGGTATGTTCATCATGAACGATGATGCGTATACCGGACATCATCCGTATGACGTCTTGCTTGATTCTTCGTTCCTCTTCTTCCACTGCGGGATTTGGAACAAAGACTTCTTTCCCCTTCACCGGTGCCGGCTTGGGACATAACATAGCCATTACATTGGTGGGCACCTTTACGGGAGGTTGTACAGACTCAGATTTTGAAGGCGAAGCTAAACGCCACATGGTTGAAGTTGAGGGAATCTGCTGATGCTTATGAGGATTCCTATGACTAGAACTGGCAGAATAGCCTAGCCCAGCTGTTCCAGCTTGCCTGGTTAAGCGGATTGGATACTTGATACCCTGACAATCTTTACCCAACCCTTGTCCCGGTTTATGACCTGAAGACATTATTTCTGGAGTGGCTGACATCACCTCGGCAGAAATCTGGGGTTCGGGCAGTGGTGTTCCAACAGCATGGTATTGGGTGTTGCTTATTTCCAAAGCATGAAAAATGACTGGTTCCACATCGTCATTGGCATTGATGAATGGCATGTCTCCGTGCTGAGGAATCTCCGGTTCAGCATTGACTGTGACCAAGCTATTATTGATGATGTATTTCAACTGTTGGTGAAGAGTGGAGGGGACTGCCCCAGCCATATGAATCCATGGTCGTCCCAAGAGCAGGTTGTATCCTGAATCTATCTTGAGTACATGGAAAGATACGCAGAATGTGTGAGGACCAATTTCGATTGGCAGCTCAATTACTCTGACCGAATTTCGTCGGGCTCCATCAAAAGCTTTGATGATAGTATGGCTACTCCGAATTCGGTTGAGATTGATGTTCATCTTCACCAAGGTAGCATATGGGCAGATATTCAGGGAGGACTACCTTCATCTATTAGGACTCCAGCTACCATATATCCGGAGGACAAGACCGCAATGTGTAACGGTTTGCAATGACCGGTCCCTTCGGGCGGTATGTCATCATCAGTGAAGGATATCACACTGTTGTTGAAAATGTGATCAACCATATGTTGAAATTTTTCCGTATCCACTGATG
Organism: Panax quinquefolius; assembly: GCA_020205615.1. Lineage (NCBI taxonomy): Eukaryota > Viridiplantae > Streptophyta > Magnoliopsida > Apiales > Araliaceae > Panax > Panax quinquefolius. The sequence continues at coordinate 57,791,396 of CM035171.1, read as the reverse complement.
TCGAGAGATAGGCTTCTTCCAAAACCTTTAACAAGACCTTCCGGTGATTCTCGGAAGTTAGGACCAAGTCCAAAATTGATATTTGTTGTGGAGCTTCTTTCAAGCTTAAAACCACCGTAGCTTCATTATGACCCATAGTGCGGAGGAATTTTTCAATCTTCTCCATGGGTATTTTCCCCTTTGATTTGGGGGTAGACTTCATCACCCGTTGGGGAAGATACAGTAGATTTTCCTTCGACACTGCAGCTGTTGTATGTGAGGTGGATCCTTCACCTTCTCCATAATTCCACGTAACCTTGCATGCAAGCTAACAATAGATATTGTGCTCGCGTGGCAAGTTGATTTGGCTCGAGGAAGCGGCCACTTTCAAAGGATCGTTTCCTCCTTTGAAATGAATTGTCGGTGTTGTGAGTAAAGTATTAATCCCCTCAGCTTCAGTGGATATAACTGCTACCACACTTTTCCACTTAGTAGGGCCTGCATTCTCACTTGCACGCAACACACTGTCGTTATCTGCCAAGCGCAGTACACCGCTGTCGATTAGATTTTGAGTAAGGTGGCAGAGTGCCCAGCATTCTTCTATGCTGTGACCACGAGACTGGGAGTGATATTGACATACTCCATCAGAGTTGTACCGTCCCGAACCCTTCATTGATCAACATATGAAGAACTTCCTCCATGGGTTGGCCCAAATAGGTGAATTCCCTTTTGTTGGCGAAATCCCGACGGGCTTTGGCATTTGCTCTCTTCGTCACTTTGTCTTCCAGCATTTCATTTTCTGAAAGAGACGAGGGAATATTCATGACAATAGGTAGGAGACTGGCATTCTCCTGGCTGATTAATTGCCGAGTTACTTGATGCTGACAAGTCACCAGTTACGCCAATTGTTCAATTTGTTTGTCGAGAGCTTTGATCTTTCGTTCCATTGTGAATTGGAACTTGGCATAATCCCATCTGTCATCACCATCTTTGAGGGTCTAGGAAGATTCACAGTTGAAGTTGGAATTCTGTCCATTGCTCCAATTGATCATGTTGACCTCTTCTTCTTTGTGTTGAGGAAGAGGGTTGTCTTGTACATGAGGCTGATCGGGTTTGGTGACTACGATCTCCCTATTGTCTATCAGGTCCTGGATCTTGTGTTTCAAGGCCCAACAATCCTGAGTATCATGTCCAGGTGCCCCGGCATGATAAGCACATTTCTTAGCAGCATTGAAACCCCGTCCATTAGGGCTGGCTGGTGGAAGAAGATGCGTGATTTTCTTCTGTGTTGTTAGAAGATTTAAAATGTTCTCGAGGGTATCCCCTAAGGGTGTAAACACTCGAGGGTGTGTAGTTTCTCCTTTGAATGGGCATATTTTGATTACCTTTTTGCCCCTATAGTATCAGGGAAACATCTTCTTCTTTCTTTTTACGGACCCTCCGGGGGTTGTTCCCATAATTTCCAGATTGGATGTGGTCTGCAATAGCTTTAAGTGCAGCTAGGTCTTGAATCTTTCCTGACTTCAATCCCATCTCAGCCATCTCCCCATGTTTAACCATTTCAGAAAATAATTTGCCAATGCCGGCTAAAACTCTCTCATAGAAGGGAGCTTCTTGTATGTCTATGAATGTCATGACCATTTCTGATTCTGTCATGGCAGGACTAACTTGGGCAGCCAGGCGTCTCCACGTTTGAGCATACTCTCTGAAAGACTCGTTAGATCTGCTTCTTGATCTTGGTTATTTGATACCGATCGAGCCATCCGAGTTTGAAAACTCAGATTGAGTGAGGAAGGCATGTGCTAGCTCTTCCCAAATTGTGGATTTTGGAGTTGTCTAATCTTGTGTACCACGAACGGGCTTCTCCGGTTAGACTCTTTTGGAACAATTGCATTCTGAGTTTTTCATCCTCTGCATAGGATCCCAGTTCTCCAATAAATACTTTTAAATGTGTATAAGGATCTCCTAACCCGTCATATTTTTCAAAGTCGGGAGTTTTAAATTTTTCTGGGTAATGAACACCAGGAAAAATACACAGATCACCATATGAAACACTCCCGTGTGTTCCAATTCCTTTGATAGCGCGAAGGGTCTCTTCCATTTGGAGGACTTTCTTTTTGATGTCACCAAATGCGGATCTCGGATTCCTGGATGGGCAACATCATGAGTTTTGTTGGTCGATCCAACCGTAGTTCGTGTATGGTAATGACCGGATTCCTCCTTGTGTGGAGGATTCAAGATGTACTGGTATTTTCCTCGACCTGTATAGATTGGTGTAATTCTTTTAATAGAAACGATTGATCAGAATCTGTTTACTTAATCCGTCTAATTCTTTGCGAGAAACTGGATTAAGTTTAGTCTGGTCGGATGACGACATGATTGACGGTAGGCCTGTTGCCTTTTTGGACTTTGATCGGGTGATAGGTCTGATTGATTCCCTGCGAAAGACTTGCATAGTTTAGTCTTTAGGTGAGGTGTATAATAACATGCTATGTGATGTGTTCGTTTTAGGAATTTTATCCTCCAAAATGGGTGTTAGCTGTTTGTAACATGTATGTGGACACATTGCTTCATATTTCTCATTACATGGAGATATATATGGAATGAAATTACAAGTAATTGTGTTTTACAAGTAATTGAAATGAGAGCATGAAGAGACTTTTCTCCGTTTTGGGTTTATCAGAGGCTGACCTATCTTAGGTTACTCTCGCAGTTTTTTGGCATGAAGGTTCCCAAATCATCACAATCTACTTGACGGGAAGTTAATCCGGTCTTTCAACTGGAGCGAATTTGGGTGGTGCCTTTCCTGAGCCTCGGAGAATTAGTCTTCTCACGAGTCCAGTAATCAAACACCGAAAGGATAGCCTCCTGGTGGAAGGACCACACAACATACATTCACATACATCGCGTCTCACCGTATGAAATGATGACATGTGCGAAGCACTAATATCATAAGCAGTTTATAGTGCGAAGCACTAACATCACACGTAGATATGATGCGAAGCACTACGTTCAATCACGACATGCATTTGTACACATTCATCCAATGTAAATGCAACATCCACACACAAGCAAATAACAGTTTTGAAAAGATTGCTATAACGGCTTAAGTCCTCTTACTGGAGTCCCCAGCAGAGTCGCCACCTGTCGACGTCGGGATTTTTGTGTGTCCCTTTCCGTTACTTGTTCTTTGGTGTTCTCATTTTAGGTGAGATTTGTTTAAAAAAACCAGTGAAAAAGGTCCGACATGTATGATGTCAACGATGAGACTGTTAATTGTCGCCAGTTGGTTTTTTAAAATGGTTGTACCAACACAACCGAGAAAAGGTTTGCACATTGACCCAGTGGTGTGACACTGATATACGGGTCGGTGAAAGCGAGATTCATTTAGGGTCTGGGGACTTGGTTATGCAGGGGAAGGTGTGAGGCACCCCCCGACATCCGTGTTACCACGGTGACCGCCTCTTTTCAAGAAACTATTATCTGAGTGTGTGTGTGTGGGTCAATGTGCTATATTATATGGAAGTTGTGCAAGGCCTCGTTCAAACCTATATACACAGGGTTTGAATTTATGTAAAAATTCAGTTTTTAGCAAGATATGACAGTGATATTTTATAAAAGAGGTTTTTCAAACCTCGATGCTCAATAGGAATTGGGACCTTTACACTCCCATTTTATTAAGTGATCTATTTGGATTGATTTTATTTGACGGGTGCGAGGCATCCGTATGAAAATAATGTACAAAAATAATACCGACTTCCTGTGGGTATGGAAACCATCTGAGGAAATTCAGACATCGCAGAATAATTTACAAGGTGCTTCTAGCTGAAAATGTCCATCACGGGAACCGAATCTAGATCCAATGGGATGAATCTGTGATCACATGATTCCTAGGCTCACAAAATACTGCAATTTATATGAAAGCGAAGAAGGTATATATATATAAAAGTCGTAAATATATATATATATATATATATATATATACGATACATGATCACCAACCACGAAGCACCTCCATGGGGATCGAAAATATAAATAAAGTCATTAAAGCTATCAACCACCACGGAGGAAACTCCAAAGTGGACGAAACGTAAATAAAGTCAGTAAGCGATCAACCACCACAAGTAAACTCTGTGTGGGACGAAATATATATATATATATATATAAGCGAGTAAACGCACTGCATCAAGTTCTAGCTCATCGAACAAAGTCCGACACACAGTTGATATATATAAGCGAATAAACGCACCAGACCGAAGTCTAGGCTCATCGAACAAACACACAGTTAATATATATAAGTGTATATATATATATATATATATATATATATATTAAAGCAATAAACGCTCCAGACCGAAGTCTAGGCTCAATCGAGGCATAACTCGATAATGTTAGTATATATGTAAATATATATATAATATATATATATATACAGACTGAAATGATACCATGAACCGAAGTCAGGGCAAAAGCAAGCAACACGACTCTCAACGTGTAGAAGGGTGTGTGCAAAGATGAAGAGAAAGACTCTAAAGTGTGTGAGAAGGCTTACAGCTGACTGCTAAAAAGGGTTTTTATATCTTTAGAGTGGGTAAACACTGGGCTTTTGTGGGTACAAAAGAGGCTATATATGAGCTCACAGGTGTTTAAAAGTGGGAAAATACATCAGTATGGCGAGTCTGAGCAAATTGTGCGTGGTTTCCGTCTTTTTCTCTTAAAATCAGCACCACAAGCCCTCTACTTATAGGCATATGAGTCATAGGTGTACTGGTGAGCCACTGAGTGTACCAAAGGCGGGTCGGGTCGGCCCGGTTTTGTCGGGTCGAGTCGTCTCGAAGTACGTGCACTCAGGCACAATAATGTCCACTCGAATTTTGAGATGTGCAATTCGGGCATCCGTTTTGAGGTATACAGAACCTATTTCGAACCGCCGTTGTCGAGAGTTGTACGATGGCATGGGATTAGAGTTTGTACGAAATCATTGAAGATGGGACGATGCCCTCCGGTCTTCAAGCTTAAACTTTCATCCGTTACCCCGCACAATAGTCACTCGGGATTGGTTAGCCTTGTGGGACATCGTTGCGTGAGAGACGTGACGTGGCATCATGTTGGGACGAGATGACGATGTTGCCCTCACCGGTGTTATCGCCGGATTAATGATAATAGCAGACGTTGCTCGGACTTATTTGAGATTGGACTCACTGCAATTGTTGAAGGTTCTTATTGTCATCTTTGAGGTGTGTCTGTCTTCCCAATGTTATTGCCGGGTTGGTACAGTGTATCTCGTTGTGAGCGCCGAGATTGAAGCTGATGGCATTTGAAACAAGCATTTCCGGGGTTATCTCCGAAACTGCATTCCTTGGGGTTATCACCAAGGTTGGTGGCTATTCCCATAGTTGGTACTGAGACTGAATACCTCGAGGTTATCTCCGAGATTAATCGGTCTTCTCCGGTGTGTGTTCCGGTATTGTATCTGCAGGTCTCGGGGTTATATCCGAGGTTGGAAATGTTGCTCCTAGAGTGTGATCTGGGGTTGAAGTTGAACTCCCGGTAGTATCCGGTATGGATTTGGATTGTCTTTCACGGTTCTCTCTTAAAAGACGAATCTGTCATCCTGCAATGTTAGTAACAGTAATACATAAAATTTCGAGTGTCTACATATATATATATATATATATATATATATATATATATTTAGAACCTATAAAAATAATAATCTCCTACCTAGAACTACCCAGCCCCTCCTCTCCTTCTCCAAAACTCCAACCTCCGAATTCAAATTTCATTACTTTCTTACGGTAGCCATCCCTTTTTCCTATTTTTGCAATTATATCAAATATTAAAATTGAAAATTCATAGAATGGTAAGAAGATATTAATACCTTAAAGTAGCGGGCCATGTGCATTAGTACTTCCATGTGGAGTCCAAGTTGTTGTTGTTTTTGCTAAACCTGTTTACTCAATTTGAATATTTACAAGTTTTAAAAAATAGTAAGTTAACTAAGTTTCTCCATTGGAACAAAATAATTTTAAATTGAGCAAGCTTGCCAACAATCAGCATAACCACCTGTAAAAATATTCCCAAAAGTTAATTAACTCGCATCATTACTATATCATTTCAGTCAAAGCACTAAAGGAAAAATTCTAATTTTAATAATAATACCTCTAGTGCAAAAAATTCTCCATGCTTCCAAATATTAGCACTAAATTAATTCTAGCCAATCGAATCTCTATCTGCTTCCAATCTTCAGCTTACATTAACAACGAATTGTACATTTCAAAATTTTCAATTAACCTCTCCCTCATTGGCACAATGTGCACCTTACACTAGGAGTGAGTTGTACATTACAAAAATAAAGTGCACAACCATGTTAAATACAAAAAATAATAGAAACATGAAAGCCTGATCCAAAATTTGTACCACGTAATGATTATAGTTAGTTTATTAAATAACCACAACAAACACAACGCATGTGCTTAACAAAGAAACTAATTACCACACTTCAAATCATACTGTAAAAGTACACATTGCCCATATGTTAAACAACTCATACACAACCATAAACCAAACCATAATATAAATAACACCATTTGTAGTTTTGAAGTGCAATCACATGTTGCTTTATGTTGTTGCTTTATGGGGTTGTTTGAAATAACCTACTGCTTAATGTAGTGGTGCAGAGTTGCATGTTGCCTGTTATTTGGCTCTGGTAGCAAGTTTATGTGTCATGTTACCTGTTGCTCAATGATGTTTGCTTTATGTAGATCCTAGGCTAATGTTCTACTACTTTATTGTTGCTAGTTCGTATATAAAAACATATATTTAGATATTTATCATAAATTTAAATATAAACATATTTATAAATAGTATATATTTATATAATTAGATATTTATAATAAATATAAATATATACTATATATATATATATATATTTAGAACCTATAAAAATAATAATCTCCTACCTTGAACTACCCAGCCCCTCCTCTCATTCTCCAAAACTCCAACCTCCGAATTCAAATTTCAATACTTTCTTACTACCTCCATCCCTTTTTCCTATTTTTACAATTATATCAAATATTAAAATTGAAATTCATAAAATGGTAAGAAGATATTAATACCTTATAGTAGCGGGCCATGTGCATTAGTACTTCCATGTGGAGTCCAAGTTGTTGTTGTTTTTGCTAAACCTGTTTACTCAATTTGAATATTTAAAAGTTTTAAAAAACTAATAAGTTAACTAAGTAGTACCTCATTCTCCATTGAACAAAATAATTTTAAATTGAGCAAGCTTGCCAACAATCAAAGATAACCACCGTAAAAATATTCCCAAAAGTTAATTAACTCAAGCATCATTACTATATCATTTCGATTAAAGCACTAAAGGAAAAATTCTAATTTTAATAATAATACCTCTAGTGCAAAAAATTCTCCATGCTTCCAAATATTAGCACTGAATTAATTCCAGCCAATCGAATCTCTATGTGCTTCCAATCTTCAGCTTACATTAACAATGAATTGTACATTTCAAACTTTTCAATTAACCTCTCCCTCATTGGCACAATGTGCACCTTACACTAAGAGTGAGTTGTACATTACAAAAATATAGTGCACAACTATGTTAAATACAACAAATAATAGAAACATGAAAGCCTGATCCAAAATTTGTACCACGTAATGATTATAGTTAGTTTATTAAATAACCACAACAAACACAACGCATGCAAGCATAACAAAGAAAACTAATTACCACACTTCAAATCATACTGTAGAAGTACACATTGCCCATATGTTAAACAACTCATATACAACCATAAACCAAACCATAATATAAATAACACCATTTGTAGTTTTGAAGTCAATCACATGTTGCTTTATGTTGTTGCTTTATGGGGTTGTTTGAAATAACCTATTGCTTAATGTAGTGGTGCAGAGTTGCATGTCAGATGTGTTGCTGTTGTTATTTGGCTCACAGTAGCAAGTTTATGTGTCATGTTACTGCATTGATCAATGATGTTTGCTTTATGTAGATCCTAGGCTAATGTTCTACTACTTTATATTGTTGCTAGTTCGTACTACTCTTATTGTATATAAAAACATATATTTAGATATTTATCATAAATTTAAATATAAACATATTTATAAATAGTATATATTTATATAATTAGATATTTATAATAAATATAAATATATACTATATATATATATATAATCTCCTACGTAGAACTACCCAATAATCTCCTAGCTACCCAGCCCCTCCTCTCATTCTCCAAAACTCCAACCTCTGAATTCAAATTTCAATACTTTCTTATTATCTCCATCCCTTTTTCCAATTTTTGCAGTTATATCAAATATTAAAATTGAAAATTCATAGAAGATATTAATACCTTAAAGTAGCGGGCGGAGCCATGTTCATTAGTTCTTCCATGTTCCGGTCCAAGCTGTTGCTGTTTTTGCTAAACCTGTTTACTCAATTTGAATATTTACAAGTGTTAAAAAAACTAATAAGTTAACTAAGTAGTACCTCATTCCCCATTGGAACAAAATAATTTTAAATTGAGCAAGCTTGCCAACTATAAATATAACAACCTGTAAAAATATTCCCAAAGTTAAATTAACTTACATCAGTACTATATCATTCAGTCAAAGCACTAAAGGAAAAATTCTAATTTTAATAATAATACCTCGTGCAAAAAATTCTCCATGCTTCCAAATATTAGCACTGAATTAATTTCAGCCAATCGAATCTCTATCTGCTTCCAATCTTTAGCTTACATTAACAATGAATTGTACATTTCAAAATTTTCAATTAACCTCTCCCTCATTGGCACAATGTGCACCTTACACTAAGAGTGAGTTGTACATTACAAAAATATAGTGCACAACCTCGTTAAATACAAAAAAATAATAAAAACATGAAAGCCTGATCCAAAATTTGTACCACGTCATGATTATAGTTAGTTTATTAAATAACCACAACAAACACAACACATGCAAGCATAACAAAGAAAACTAATTACCACATTTCAAATCATACTGTAGAAGTACACATTGCCCATATGTTAAACAACTCATACACAACCATAAACCAAACCATAATAGAAATAACACCATTTGTAGTGTTGTAGTGCAATCACATGTTGCTTTATGTTGTTGTTGCTTTATGGGGTTATTCGAAATAACCTATTGCTTAATGTAGTGGTGCAGAGTTGCATGTTGCCAGTTGCTATTTGGGGCTAATGTTCTACTACTTTATTGTTGCTAGTTCGTACTACTCTTATTGTATATAAAAACATATATTTAGATATTTATCATAAATTTAAATATAAACATATTTATAAATAGTATATATTTATATAATTAGATATTTATAATAAATATAAATATATACTATATATATATATATTTAGAACCTATAAAAATAATAATCTCCTACCTAGAACTACTCAGCCCCTCCTCTCCTTCTCCAAAACTCCAACCTCCGAATTCAAATTTCAATACTTTCTTACTATCTCCATCCCTTTTTCCTATTTTTGCAAATATATCAAATATTAAAATTGAAAATTCATAGAATGGTAAAAGATATTAATACCTTAAAGTAAGCAAAGTGAGCCACGTGCATTAGTACTTCCATGTTCCTATTCAAGCTATTTGTAAGACCCAAAATTTTTAAATAAAAAGGAATTTCCTTTATTTATTATTTTGAAATAGTAAGGGTTGATTTGATTAATGTGGATAGTTAAGGGTTAAATATGCAAATATTTCAAATTAAGCAAGTGGTTATAAAATATTCATTATCGCTTGGGAATATTCGTTTGGTCGTGGAATATTCGTTTGGTCGTGGAATATTCGTGATCGTCGGGAATATTCGCATGCGACCTGCCAGCAAATAATGTGTGGGCCCCATAACTGAAAGTGATTGGATGAAGAAAAACGACAAATATAAGTTGTTTTTAAATAACTACAGGTAGTAGTTATTCAAGTTAATCTTTGTTGGAATACCCGGTGGTTAAAACACACTAATACGCTGCGTTGTTGAACAAGATAGCACCAGTATTGCACCAATTATTGATTCTTACGTGAAGAAGGCACTACTCAATAATGGTTACGTGAATTACTTATTCAATTATTTTATTGAGTTAATAATTCTTTGCGCTGATATTTTATATTCTTGTTGTTTCAATAATTGTCATTACACAAGATATCTTTCATTATCGAAGCAATAATTCATATTATCCGAATAATATTATTAGATAACATTATTGGCAATGTCTAGAAAGTTCTCGTAAGGAGAGGTTTGGTCACCTAATCATGCGCAAGAAGAAGAAGAAATTCTTATTGAAAGCCCCTCTTTCCTGAACCTGCCTGTTGTCAATATTGTGATTCTCAGAATATTATTTGTGAATAATTAATTATTGATTCATATGATGAGGAAAATATTGATTTTATGTGGATATAGATGGAGAAAATTTTTAAAATGACAATTGTTGAAAATTAATATTTTATCTTTTTCTCGATAAAATAATTCATTTAAATATATTATTTTAATAATATATTAACGGTGATATTTTTACAACGAATGTGGGATATATGAGTATCTGAGGAGGAAGAGTATTTTTGTTGCAATAAATGATTAACACATGTTTTGTGTGTTGGTGGACCCCATTTCTTGACCGAAATTTGATTATAAACAGTAAAATCGCCTGCTTTGAGGATTTCGGTCAATTTCTGCTTTGGAATTTGGAAAACTTTCTTCCAAAGTTGTAGAGAATTGAATTTCCTATAAAATCTCGCGAGATTCGAATTTTCTGATGAAAGGGCTATTTATTATGAATTATTGAAGTTCAAGCTTGAAATAATTGATTTTGGAAGTTTTAAATATTTATATTCACAAAACGTTTTTTGTGTTTGGTGGGCATCTTTAACACATGTCATGTTGCTGAATTCAGATGCTTGATGCGTGGGAGGATGTAGAAAAATTATAATATTAATTTATTAAATTTTCTCGCTTTGGTGTTCTAAGCAATTTCCTATAAATAGGTGCTTAGGTTAGAATTGAAAATCACACCGTAAACCAAGTTTTCTCTCTATATTATCGAAATGTATTCTTGTGAGTATTTTGAGTATACTTTGAGTATTGCTATACTAAGCAAGTTCAAGTCATAGCTTATATCCTGTTTCAACTAAGTATATCTGTCTTCGAGGTAAGGGATATTATTTTTTTGTAATGATATTATTTCTTCAATATCATTATCTTTGAAATGTTGATCTGAAGTTTTTATCAAATTTGGAACTTTTTCATGCTCTGGGTTACTATTCATGGGTTACTATTCATGAGTTACTATTCACGAAGTTACTATTCATGAGTTACTATTCACGAGTTACTATTCACGAGTACTATTCATGAAGCGTGAAGATGTTTTTGTGGAATTTCTATCTTTTGGTGTCCTGAGTTACTATTCACGATATCGGACACTATTCACGATATCTGACACTATTCACGATACTCACTATTCAATAGAAAAATAAAATTTCTTCTTTTGTCCAAAATATCTATTCGGATACTAACTCGATTGTATCCATGTTTTGATCATTCTTGAATTTTACACCACTATGATTATTTTTGAGGTATTTTTGGACATGGATAAAACAAAGTACTAATCCTTAATCCTTAATCCTTGTCATTGTGTTTCACCGGATTCGCTTTTTTTAAAAATATTTTCATCATCCTCGGTCTTAAATGATGATATTATTGAATATCTTTGGCCCGTAGTGAAAAGATGAATGATTTCAAGAATATCTTTGGCACTCAGAGTGCAAAGATGAATGTGTGTTGAGACGAACATGACCGATTGATTAATATCTTTGGCACTGTAGTGCAAAGATGAACAGTGTTTAAATGAACATGACTAATCGATGAATATCTTTGGCTCAGAGTGCAAAGATGAATATTTGATTCCGTATGTATATTGATTGATGTTACAGGGATAAAATATTGATGATGGACTGTTAAATTCATAGATTATAGTAGATTTCATTCTCTCACGTAACTCTTCTATGAATTATTATTTCACGCTGAATATTGATCCGAAACTTGTTGTCTATTGTATTCTATCGATTTTTCCCTCGTTGAAGACTAACGATAATTTGTTGTATATTATCTTAGTCATAATATTCTTTACCGGGCTAGTTGAGCTCACCCTTTTCCTTGTTGTTACATTTTTTCTTCTCGGGAGGCGAGAATGTAGCGAGTACTAGCTCGGGGTATGGAATGAAGGTTCTAGAGAGAGTTGTTTAGTAGTCCTCACCATTTTTGTAAAATAATGAATCAATAATTATGATGGGGATTTATTTACATGTGGATATTGTCTAGAAGACAATATTATATTTAAACTCATTATATATTGTCGTATTTCACACGACATTTGTATTATTGAAGTTGTAGTTTGCTTTTGTACCATGTATTTGGCGACACTCGTAATGGGTGTTGTGTATACCTATTTTGGGGGCGCCACAGTTAATATCGAGCTTAGGATATGATCTCCATGAGATCGGGAATAGAACTAGGAGGGAGAGACGAGTAAATCCTTCGCTAGTGTGTCCTACCTAAGCTTATTTGTTAGTTGGTCAAGATATAGGGATATTATGTGATATATTGATTTCCTTAATTAACCCTTGTTTTATGACAAAGATTTGAGAATGTCGATGAGAATATTAACAAAGGAGTAAAATGAGACCGTGGAGATGCCTGTGATTTTACTAACGAGGAGAACGTAACAGCAGTGGCAATGTTCCTCCCGTGAACAACACCACCGAAAGCGTATGATGAACGAGGGGATGTTTAGAAGCTTTTTTGCGGTTCATGCAAAATCGACGAGGGAGACTCGTGTTCAAAATACGAGAGGAAATGATAGCAATTCACGGGTGGTCACAACCCAAGCGCGTCAAAGAGTTGGGACCACCAGTGCAGGAAAGCCGGATCCGATTAAAGTGAGACGTGGGTCAAACAAATTACCAAGATATTCGATGTCTTGGGATGCACGGAGAGAACAGAAAGTTCCATTCGCCACCTTTATGTTCCGTGGCGAGGCAGACATCGGTGGGAATCGTAAGGCGTACCCATCCAAACCGCACTCAAAGATGTCATGGAGACGTTTGAAGCAGTTCAATGACAAGTACTTCCACGAAAGTATTCGTCATATGAAGGAAGTGGAGTTTATTAGACTAGAGCGAATAACATGACGGTGTCCCAAAGACGAGGCGAAGTTCATGGAGTTATCCGTGTTGCACCTCATTTGGTGGAGAATGAGGAACGATGACGCGGATGTTTCGAGAGGTTTGAAACCCGACATACGTCAATATCTCATTTCTCATAAATTTTCTCTCTTCGAGATGTTGTCAACGTGGCTCAATTGTTAGAGCGAGATAACGAGTACGTTCAACCGAGGGACCATAACCGAGATCATACCAAGATAGCGATCATCGAATAACGATAACAAGCGGAGAAAGAAGAATACGATTAAAGGCGGTAACCACTCGTGGTAATCGTGGCCCATGAAAATAGAAGAAGCGAGTCGGGAGGAGATTTTAAAAAGAGGAGATTCAACAACGACCATGTGAAGACGCCGCCAAAAGAGCAACTAGTTTTAAGGGAGAGAGAACGACCACCGGTTATATGCTACAAATGCGAAAAGAGGGACATATCGGTCCAAACCGCCCACACAATAGTTCAAGGTATGCTATAATTGTGGAAAGGAAGGACATATCGCCGAGATTATCAAGAGAGCGAAACCTAGTTCAATGGGGACGGTGACTCAAAAGATCGTCCCGTAAAAGTCAAAGTCAACGATTCCGGAAGAGCGTTTGTTGTGGATCGTCAAAATGCGAGAACCCGAACGGTTAGTTAGCACAGGTTAGTTAATTATAAATTCTTGCGAAGTATATACCTTACTAGATATTGGTTCTACCCATTCTTTTATCTCTTACTTACTTGCGCTCACGTTTGAACTTGACTACGGAGAAATTAAACTTTGACCTATCTCGTGGAGACTCCATTAGGAGAAACTTTCATTACATCCGTTGTTTAAAAATCTTGCTTGATTCAAGTTGGCACTATCACATTACCGTTAACCTTATTTCTATAGAGATATTTGCTTTTGATGTGATTTTAAGGTTAACTACTCATCATACCAAATTGATTGCTTTTGTAAGGTTGTTAGTTTTCATATTCCTAAGCAACTCATTTATTCAATTCAAGCAATCAAACCATTGTAGTCAAACATTTTCATATCAAGCCATGAAGTCATTCGTTTATTACGGATGTCAAGTTTTCTTAGTCCATGTTATGGATTTGAATAAAGACACGCCGATTTGAATAATATTCCTGTTGTTATTGATTTTTCCTGACGTATTTCCTGAAGAATTTCTTGGCTTACTCCCAAAGCCTGATATTAAATTTTGTATCGACTTTGAACCCGGTACAAAACTCATTTCTAAAAATCTCATATCGAATGGCTCCTATTGAACTTCAGGAGTTAAAAATTCAACTATAGAATTTGGTACCTGAGCCTTTATCTTGTGACTTCCTTTGTGGAATTCACCTGCCGCACTCTCTCTGTAGGGACGCCATATTCGCGGCGATAGTAAATCGATAGGTGTCATTGTGACGTCTTATCCAAGATTGGGATATGAGTCACAGTTGAGAGCAACCTAAGTCAGTTATCGAAAGACGTAGCTTTCTAGGCTTAGTTGGTTATTATCGGAGATTCGTTGAAGGATATTCTCGAATCGCTATTCCATTAACGCAGCTGACTCGTAGAGATACAAAATTCGAATGGAGCAAGGAATGTGGGAAGAGCTTCAAGAACTCAAGAGGAGACTCATTTCAAAGACATGTTACGATCATGCCATCCCGGAAAAGCGAACGTGGTAGGCGACGCGCGATGAGTAGAAGATTATATGCGCGAACGAAAAGTACGATGATGTCAAGTATACGACAGAGCCAACTTTAATAGAAAAAGTTAAGGTTGCTTCAAGCCACCGAATCTTGAGGAGTTGATGCGTATGAAGAAGAAAGTACAAGAAGGAGCTATTCCTAAGCGAGAATTGATGAAGAAGGAATACTTGAGTCCACTCTAGACTTTGTGTTCCTAACGACTGATTTGAAGTACAAGATTATGATGGAGGCACACAATCGCCATTTGCAATCCATCTCGAAGTACTAAAATGTATCGTGATCTTCGACATACATTTTGGTGGAACAATATGAAGAGAGAGATTGCAAAGTTTATCTCGATGTGTTTAACTTGCCAACGCGTAAAAAGGCGGAGCATCTTGTACCTAAAGGGTCCGTTGCAACCACTTGAGATTCCTAATGGAAGTGGGAACACATTACTATGGATTTCAAGTTCTGGGTCTTCTGCGCGGTTTCTCAAGCATCAATGCTATTTGGGGTATTGTTGATAGATTTACCAAGTCTCGCTCATTTCTTACCGATATCTGAGAGACTTATTCCTCGAACGTCTTTCTCGTATGTACGTAAATGCGATTGTGAGATTGCATGGCATGCCAAGATCCATAGTTTTAGATCGTGACCCAAGATTCACTTCATGATTTTGGGTTAGAAAGCTATGGGCACGCAATTTACTTATTCTGGTTTGGCATACCATCCTCAAACGGATGGGCAATCGAAAAGGACTACTCAAACTCTTGAAGATATATTAAAACTCGTGTCCTAGATTTCAAAGGAAGTTGGGATAAGTACTTGCCATTGGTGGAATTCTCATACAACAATAGTTATTAAACAAATATAGGCATGGTTCCATTCAAGCATTATATGGACGAAAATGTCGTTCTCCAATATGTTGGGATGAGGTGGGTGAAGCAACATTGTTGGGACCCGAGTTAAGTGCGTATATGACTCACCGAAAAGATCCAAATGATTCGACAACGTATACAAATGGCACAAGATCGACAAAAGAGTTATGCGGATCTTCATCGAAAGGACGTGGAATTTAATGTAGGGGATAATGTATTGTTGCAAATTGCTCCATGGAAGGGAGTTACAAGATTTGGGAAGAGAGGAAAGCTCAATCCACGATTTATCGGTCCATTTCAAATTCTTGACCGAGTAGGAAATGTAGCCTATAGACTTGCGTTACCTCCGAGTATGTCTCGTGTTCATAATGTGTTTCACATATCATATTTCAGAAAATATGTGAAAGACCCGAACCACGCGATTATAGAGTTAGAACCGGATGAGATAGCCAAGACTTAACGTATGAGGAGGTACTGCCAAGATTTTGGATAGGAAGGAGCATGTCCCACTACTGCATGAAAGGTTATACCACAAGTTAAAGTTTTGTGGAGGAATCATGCTATAGAGAGAAATGACCGGGAGTTGGAAACGAAATGAAAGCGAGGTATCCTCACCTTTTCAAAACACACCAGTACGTCACGTCAATTTCGAGGACAAAATTTCATAAGGAGGGAGGTTGTAAGACCCCAAATTTTTAAATAAAAAGAAATTTCCTTTATTTATTATTTTGAAATAGTAAGGGTTAATTTGATTAATGTGGATAGTTAAGGGTTAAATATGCAAATATTTCAAATTAAGCAAGTGGTTATAAAATATTCATTATCGTCGGGAATATTCGTTTGGTCGTGGAATATTCGTTTGGTCGTGGAATATTCAATCTTGTTGGGGAATATTCGTACGTGATGGTAGCTTGACCATGTGTGGGCCCATAACGGAAAGTGATTGGATGAAGAAAACGCACAAATATAAGTTGTTTTTAAATAACAGGCGTAGTTATTCACAGTAATCTTGTTGGAATACCCGTGGTTAAAACACACTAATACGCGTTGTTGAACAAGAAGCACACCAGTATTGCACCAATTATTGATTCTTACGTAAGAAGCACTACTCAATAATGGTTACAGATAATTCTTTATTCAAAGATTTTATTGAGTTAATAATTGCTTTGCGTTGATATTTTATATTCTTTGTTGTTTCAATAATTGTCATTACACAAAGATCTTCTTTCATTATCGAAGCAATAATTCATATTATCTCGAATAATATTATTAGATAACATTATTGGCAATGTCTAGAAAGTTACGCTCTAAGGAGAGGTTTGGTCACCTAATTGCGGCTACCATGAAGAAGAAATTCTTATTGAAAGCCCCTTTTCTGCAGGCACTGGTAGTTGTCAATATTGTGATTACGTAATATTATTTGTGAATAATTAATTATTGATTCATATGATGAGGAAAATATTGATTTTATGTGGATATAGATGGAGAAAATTTTAAAATGACAATTGTTGAAAATTAATATTTTATCTTTTTCTGATAAAATAATTCATTTAAATATATTATTTTAATAATATATTAACGGTGATATTTTTACAACGAATGTGGGATATATGAGTATACGAGGAGGAAGAGTATTTTGTTGCAATAAATGATTAACACATGTTTTGTGTGTCGGTGGACCCCATTTCTTGACTGAAATTTGATTATAGCCTGTAAAATCACCCGTTTGAGGATTTCGGTCAATTTCTGTTTGGAATTTGGAAAAACTTTCTTCTGCAAAGTTGTAGAGAATTGAATTTCCTATAAAATCTCGCGAGATTCGAATTTTCTGATGAAAGGGCTATTTATTATGAATTATTGAAGTTCCGAAGCTTCGAAATAATTGATTTTTGGAAGTTTTAAATATTTATATTCACAAAAACGTTTTTTGTGTTTGGTGGGCATCTTTAACACATGTCATGTTGCTGAATTCAGATGCTTGATGCGTAGGAGGATGTAGAAAAAATTATAATATTAATTTATTAAATTTTCTGCTTTGGTGTTCTAAGCAATTTCCTATAAATAGGGTGCTTAGGTTAGAATTGAAAATCACACCAGAAACTGAAGTTTTCTCTCTCTATATTATCGAGCGTATTCTTGTGAGTATTTTGAGTATACTTTGAGTATTGCTATACGGTGCAAGTTCAAGTCATAGCTTATATCCTGTTTTCAACTAAATCTTGTCTTTCGAGGTAAGGGATATTATTTTTTTGTAATGATATTATTTCTTCAATATCATTATCTTGGAAATGTTGATCTGAAGTTTTTATCAAATTTGGAACTTTTTCATGTCGGGGTTACTATTCATGGGTTACTATTCATGAGTTACTATTCACGAGTTACTATTCATGAGTTACTATTCACGAGTTACTATTCACGAGTACTATTCATGAAGCGTGAAGATGTTTTTGTGGAATTTCTATCTTTTGGTGTCGGAGTTACTATTCACGTATACTGCACTATTCACGTATACTCTGACTTTATTCAATAGAAAAATAAAATTTCTTCTTTTGTCCAAAATATCTATTCGGATACTAACTCTGATTGTATCCATGTTTTGATCATTCTTGAATTTTACACCACTATGATTATTTTTGAGGTATTTTTGGACATGGATAAAACAAAGTACGAATCCTTAATCCTTAATCCTTGTCATTGTGTTTCACCGGATTCGCTTTCTTTAAAAATATTTTCATCATCCTCGGTCTTAAATGATGATATTATTGAATATCTTTGGCTCAGTAGTGCAAAGATGAATGATTTCTGAAGAATATCTTTGGCACGTAGTGCAAAGATGAGCAGTGTTGAGATGAACATGACCAATTGATTAATATCTTTGGCTCAGTAGTGCAAAGATGAACAGTGTTTAAATGAACATGACCAATCGATGAATATCTTTGGCTGTGAGTGCAAAGATGAATATTTGATTCCGTATGTATATTGATTGATGTTACGAGGATAAAATATTGATGATGGATCGTTAAATTCATAGATTATAGTAGATTTCATTCTCTACGTAACACTTCTATGAATTATTATTTCACCGCGAATATTGATCCAAAACTTGTTGTCTATTGTATTCTATCGATTTTTCCTGTTGAAGACTAACGATAATTTGTTGTATATTATCTTAGTCATAATATTCTTCTTTGGGCTAGTTGAGCTCACCCTTTTCCTTGTTGTTACATTTTTCTTCTCGGGAGGCGAGAATGTAGCGAGTACTAGTCGGGGTATGGAATGAAGGTTCTAGAGAGTTGTTTAGTAGTCCTCACCATTTTGTAAAATAATGAATCAATAATTATGATGGGGATTTATTTGCATGTGGATATTGTCTAGAAGACAATATTATATTTAAACTCACAGTATATATTGTCGTATTTCACACGACATTTGTATTATTGAAGTTGTAGTTTGCTTTTTGTACCATGTATTTGGCGACTCAGAATGGGTGTTGTGTATACCTATTTTGGGGGCGTCACACTGTTGCTATTTTTGCTAAACCTGTTTACTCAATTTGAATATTTACAAGTGTTAAAAAAACTATAAGTTAACTAAGTAGTACCTCATTCCCCATTGGAACAAAATAATTTTAAATTGAGCAAGCTTGCCAACAATCAGTATAACAACCTGTAAAAATATTCCCAAAGTTAATTAACTTGCATCAGTACTATATCATTCAGTCAAAGCACTAAAAGAAAAATTCTAATTTTAATAATATTACCTCTGGTGCGAAAAATTCTCCATGCTTCCAAATATTAGCACTTAATTAATTCCAGTCATCCAATCTCTATCTGCTTCCAATCTTCTGCTTACATTAACAGTGAATTGTACATTTCAAAATTTTCACTTAACACAACCACGTTAAATACAAAAAATAATAGATACATGAAAACCTCATCCAAAATTCGTACCACGTAATGATTATAGTTAGTTTATTAAATAACCACAACCAACACAACACATTCAAGCATAACAACGAAAACTAATTACCACACTTCAAACCATAGTGTAGAAGTACACATTGTCAATATGTTAAACATCTCATACACAACCATAAACCAAACCATAATAGAAATAACACCGTTTGTAGTGTTGTAGTGCAATCACAAGTTGCTTTATGTTGTTTCTTTGTGGGGTTTTCAAATAACCTGTTGCTTAATGTAGTTGTGCAAAAGTTGCATGTTGGCTTTGCTATTTGGCTCTGGTATCAAGCTTTTGTGTCATTTTACCTGTTGCTCCATGTTGTTTGTTTTATGTAGTTCCTAAGTTAATGTGTTACTACTTTTTTGTTACTAGTTCGTACTACTATTATTGTATATAAAAACATATATTTAGATATTTATAATAAATATAAATATATACTATATTTATATATATATATATATATATATGTATATATAGTTAGAACCTATAATTCCAGCCCCCTCCTCTCTTTCTCCAAAACTCCAACCTCCGAGTTATAATTCCAATACTTTCTTACTACCTCCATCCTTTTTTCCTATTTTTGTAGTTATATCAAATATTAAAATTGAAAATTCATAGAATGGTATGAAGATATTAATACCTTAAAGTAGTAGCGAGCGAGCCATGTGCCTTTGTTCCTCAGTAAGTCGTTTGTTGTTTTTAAACTGTTTACTCAAAAACTAATGAACAAAATTGCATCAATATAATATCATTCAGTTAAAAGCACAAGAACAAATTCTAACAAAACTTCTTCTTACTTGCAAATATCAACATTGAATCAATTCCAACTAATTGAATCTCCTTCTTCTTACACAAAGAATCTTTAACTTAACAAAGGAATTCTACATTACAAAAATTCCAATCGAACCTCTCTCCTAGGAACAATCTTTACTTGATAATTTCACATTACAAATTTTTCCTTTAGCACAACCATACAGAGATATATAGAGATAAACAGAGAACTCCTCCTTAAAGTATAAAATAAACTATATCATTAAATACAGATATTAAATACCGATACATGAAAATACTCATCCGAATCCCTTTACAATATAATAGCAAATAAAGTAATGGTAATCAATAACCACCACCATCACAACTCATTCAAGCAAAAACCAAGTAAAAGGATTATTATATTTAAAAATAGTGTGCGAGAATTACACACACTTCTCATGTGTTTTGTCATTACCCATAAATCAATCTATAAATAGAAATTGTTGCATTTTTGTGCTATTGTACCATCTGTCCACCGCTTTGCTTAATCTTGTTGATTTTTGGTTCTATTAGTGAACCAATCCATAAGTAGAAATAGCATTTCTCGTATGTTGCTTAATGTTGTTTCCGATACATAAATAAAAATTGCTACTTAAATGGCTAGTTGTTTGGTAGTGGTGTGGGAATGCCATCGACTGGAGTTTGGGTTGTTGAGCATGTTGCTTTATGTTGTTGCCTCTTTCGTTCTAGTGGCAAGCTTATGTGCTATATATCACATGTTTCTCCATGTTGTTGCTTTAGGTTATTCCATAGTAACTAGTGTACTGCTGTGGTTCAGCAAAGATTATAGTTAAACTATTATAGAATGATAAGATATTATTACCCTAAGTAACAGACAAGTGTAGTAGTGCTTCCGAGTTCAGGTCCAAAAAGAGTTCACGTCAAACCTGCAGCATAAAGGCAAACATTAGACGCACCAGATAAACAAATGTCTTGATATGATGAATGCATATGCTTTCTTATATGAAATAATCATTTAAACAAATTCTGTTACATACCTTTGTAGTTTCTTTACCCCTGTAAGCTGTGTACAAAAGCTCCTGAAAAGACGAAAGCTTCATCAATTTAATATACATGAATGGCATATATGCAACAATAGAGATTTATACCGACTTACAAACTACACCATATAAACTGAAATTACATACACTTAATTAAAGAAGTTGGTAAAAAAGTTTCCAAAATGTTAGATCAAAAAAGAAAATGAACATATGGAAAATATCTGACTTGAGCTGATATAGCCATAAAGCAAAAGTCTGGTGTATGTACTTCTGTTTAGGTTTCTCTTCCCCTGTTCACACACAACATACCGTGCACAGATTCAAATGCATGACATTATTGTCATTGAACCAAAAATAAATCACTCAAATCATGAGTCCAAAACAAAGTATATTAAGTTTGAAATCCAGATAATGATTGCATTCTTCACAAACCAGATGTCAAACAGAGCCTGAAACTGGAAAGTTCTGCCAATGGTTCAAATCCATTGGACTAAAATTAACAAGGAAAAACGCACAAGAAAAAGAAGAAAAAACGATGATGATAATAATAGTGAAATTTATTACTTTTAGGAAAAAAATTAATCAAGAAATTTGTAACTGCATTTTCAAAGTAGCAGTTCAAATCCATTGGACTAAAAGTAGCAGGGGGGAAAAGCACAAGAAGAAGAAAGAAAGAAACATGATGATGATAGAGACTTAATAGTTAGCAAAAAAAATTAATCATGAAATTTATATTAAATGTGCAAAACAAAATCTCAAAGAACAACGAAAGATGATGATAAAGACCACATATAACACTGATGAAATTTATTAATGTATTATATATCAAATGTGCAGGACTATAGTATCTACAAGAAAAAAGTTAACATTGCAATTTCAAGACAAGGAAACAACGGCTACCATCATGCAGAAGTTAGACACTACTGCGATCAAAGCTAGATTAGAAATTTCATAACATTTCAACATTATAACCCCACCCCACCCCACCCCCCCCCCCCCACCCCCTTCTACTTTCGTGATTTCCTCAAAGGATCCAAATGTACATAAAAAAATCACAAGTGAAAAATACGATGACTCCAAAACCTTGTGACATAAACAAAGGTATTACAAAGATATATTCTGTGAAAATATATACACCTAGGCTCTGTAAACTAATAGAAAAATGACTGGGACAAGATTGAGCCAACCTATAAGGAAATCATTAATGCATGTGGGCGTAAAGAACCATAAGGATGCAATGCTAGAACAAGATAGGGCACAAACCTTCTTGATCCGCAACATAACTAACACTAATCCAATGAACTTTTCAACTTATCGAGCAACCCACCAATTGGGATCAAGTCTATTTGAACACTAGTCTCAACCATTGTGCATTCTAGGAAATTTGAAACTTGATAGTTATGGGCCTTATGGCACTAGCTGGAAAACTAGGCAACAATAATTTTATCTTTAATCAACATAATGTTTAATTACAAAAGGGCAAAAAGCTAAAAGGACGTACGGATAGTTTACTTACTAAAAAAAAATTTGCGATAAAAAAAAAAGGACACAAAAAAAATGGTTTACGTATCAACTTCAAAAAAATCAATGACCACGAAATGATTATTTGGCTTCAAGAACTATGTGATAAGGGACGGATATTGGCCAAAACTCTAAAGCCAATATTGAAGATCATTTAAAATACACATAATTGTGTTAGAGTATATATCTTGTCCCACATTAAATACCTTGAGAAAATAAATATGTCTAGTATATAAATACTTGGGCCAACTCTTCTCAGAGCCAATTGGTTTTGAGTTAGAGAGATTGATATCTTTATAAACTAGACTTTGGGCCCATTTTATAAATGTAACATGGTATCAGAGCGAGATATCCTTGGGCCTAATTAAACACTCTTCTTAGCCTTCATTCTTACTCATTTACAATCCATTTCTTAAAGGTCAAAGTTGCCCATTTCTTAACTAGTACCATTTATCAATGGGCCAACAATTGCCTATGGTTTACTAGCTTCTCAGAGGCTTGCTTATTTTATATGGGTCTTCATATTGATCAGGTGCACGTGCAACCCTCAATACACCGGTTACACGTGAGGGGGTGTTAGAGTATATATTTTGTCCCACATTGAATACCTAGAGAAAATATGTCTAGTATATAATAACTTGTGCCAATTCTTCTCAGAGCCAATTGGTTTTAAGTTAGAGAACTTGATATCTTTATATACTAAACTTTGGGCCCATTTTATAAATCTAATAAATTGATATATACAAACATGTGCTTTCACACACGCGCATTGTGGGAGGCAGAGGGAGAGAGATGGCAAGTCAAAACGCAACGTGTCACACATTGGATATATGAACTATATTAATCATTAAATAAAACAACTACAGAGAAATATCGAACATTTGAAATCATGATCAACTTTTTAATATCAAACTTTAGTCTATAAGGTCTACTAGAAAAAATAATAATTCATCAACAAAATAATAATTCATCAAAATTGAAGTGTAAATAAAATAATACTAAAAATTAAACTATTATTTGTTTCTCATAAAATTTTAAGTATCACACGTACAGAAAGTTAATATTATGCATGAAATTATAATTAGAGAACATATGTACAGAAAGCCAATAGTTGTAGAATTTGCAAAGTTTCTCAACTTAGAGTACACTAAACAATGTTTTAAAAATGTTAACTCTTTAAGTATAAATCAAAAGAAGACAGCAGAAAGAAGCGCGTAAGAAATCACCTGTAATTATTTTCTAGGCATCAACAAGTTTGATGTTCTGCAATTTCTTGCCAAAATCAATTAGTTTCAGCATCTTTAATGTGCACACCCCCTACATAAGCAAAGATTGTTGAATGACTGAAAAAAATGGTGCGTGAAAATATATGTTAGATTTATAAATGGTCCCATATAAAGACGTCAAACTCTCTAAACTCTCTCAACATATTGACTTAACTTTTATTTTTCTTTGTTTTTCTCACAGTAATTATATAAATTGACTTCAATTTATTTACTTGAACTTTTTAGTTAAATCTAAACCACTTAATATTTTGCTTATGCCAACATAGAATATAAATGAACATTCCATCATCGTTACACCACACCAATTAAGAAATTAACTATAGGAAATCAATATTTTACGATGATAAAAAAAGGGAAAAGAAACAAACTCAAAAACACAGACAGAAACATATATAGAGAGAGATAGTCAACCTTATCATCCGGAAAAAAAATTCAAATAACTTATTTTACTTTTGGATATCAAAAATTAAGTATTAATATAGCAAAACAAGAATTTGAAGAACACATCATGTATAGAATAGAAACAACCCATACCTTACCCACAAATAAAAATAAAGATATGAAAATTTTCGGTAGATAAAAGTATTAAAAAAGACTCCACATAAAATAGCCCTTATAACGAACTCGCAAATCAAAACCAAGGTATGACCAAATATTAATAAAACCAACTCCACAAAGAAGAAAATATCAAATGGATTACTTTCTCTTAATATCAAAATTTAAGCATCAATATACACCCAAAACTAGAATTTATAGAACACAACATGGATATAGAAAGATGTAATTGTAGATAATCAAAAGAAATCGAAAACCCAATATGAAAAGCATTATAAAAGATAAATAAAAACATGTAATTGAATTTAAAAAACCCTAGAATGCAAGAGAATCCGAACCTCTCAATGCCATTTTACACAACACATCGAAAGTTTCCAAAAAATATGAGGTTTGAAATCCGAAAAATATCCACATTCTTTAAATTGGCGGTAAGACAAGACTAGAAACTAGAAAGTAGAACTTTCTGGTGCCAATGACACAAACACCTCGTGACATAAACAAAGTTATCACAACATATATTCTGTGAAAATATATAGACCTAGGCCTGTGAAAACTAAGAGAAAAATGACACGGGCAGGCATTGAGCCAACCTATACTGAAAAAATTAATGCAGGAGAAACCATAAAGAACCAAAAGGATGCAATGTTATAACAAGGTAATAGGACTACAAGCCTATTGCTTCAGAACGTAACTAACATTAATCCAATGAATTTTTTTTCCAACTTATCAGAGCCTCACTAACCCAACAATTGGGATCAAGAACGCTGAACACTAGTCTCTATCATTATGCATTCTAGGAAATTTTAAACTTGAAAGTTTATGGCACAAGCTGGAAAAGTAGATAATAATAATAATTTTTAGTTTTAAACAACATAATGTTTGAATACGAAAAGACAAAAATTGTTTACACATCAACTCTACAAAATCAATCACCACTAAATGATTGTTCAGCTTCAAGAACTGGGTGATAAAGGATAGATATTTCATTTAAAATATACATAATTGATATATACAAACATGTGCTTGCACACACACGTGCATTGTGGGAGGCAGAGGGAGATAGATGGAAAGTCAAAAGGCAACTTGTCACAAATTGGATATATACGAATTATATGAAATCTATATCAATCAACAAATAAAGTAGCTACAGAGAAATATTGAATATTTGAAATCATAGAAACTTCAATAACCTACAAAATTTCAGCATTGATCATCATATATTGGTCACATTCATTTTTAATATTTCTCCAAATACTACTTTGGTTTGCATAGGACAATAAAGACTAATTTTCGACAAGACAATACTTTCGACTTTGTTACATAGACTCTCTACTTTGCCCTAAAGTATTACCCTAAAGTACCCATGTCTGACACTCGACACACAGACAAGAGTATGGGTACTGGACACTTCATTTTAGTGCTAAAAGTTAGGAAAATTGAGAAGTACCCGTGTTGGATTCTACAAAATACTGTGTCCAACCATACACTCCATCCAAGTCCGTAAAACATAGTTTTTCGATCAACTTTTTACTAATAAACTTTAGTCTATAAGGTCTACTAGGAAAAATAATAATTCAACAAAATTAAAAGTGAATACTTGGCATAAAGAATATTAAAAAATCAATTAAAGGCCAAAAAACTATTATGTTTAACACTAAGACCTCACATATACTAGGGCCTCGTTCATGCAAGCTCATTCTAGGCTAGAATCTTAGAATGCTTAAGTATGCACCAAGAAAAATTAAGAATTGAACCATTATTTGTTTCACATAAAATTATAATTATCTCACATATGTAGAAAAAGCTAATATTTCACAAGAAATTACAGTTATCTTACATAGTGTACAGAAAGTAAATAGTTGTAGAATTTGTAAAAGATTCTCAACTAAGAGTACACTGATATTCTTTTAAAAATGTTAAGCAACTGTTGGTGAAAGAAGACAGAGAAGCGAAAGAAAAAGCGCATAAGAACTAACTTGTAATAAATTTTCTTGGCCTTAACAAGTTTGTTGTTTTGATATTTCTTGCTAAAATCAAAATATAGCATCTTAAATGTGCACACCCTAAATGAGCAGAGATTGTTTGAATGACCGAAAAAAAGCGGTGCATCAAAATATCTTAGTGTTCTGCAGTTCTACTTTTTTAGAATTCCAATAAATTGGGTCGAGGAAAGAAAAGATATACTTTTTAATACTCCATCTTTCTACATTACCATATAATAAGGGGAAAAAATATTCATGACATAAACGAAGGAGAAAGCAGTGCAATCTTTTTACTGGCCATGTTAGAGAGTTGCAATCTAACAAATAAAGCATCTACAAAGAAATATCGAATATTTAAAAATCATAGTAACTTCAATAACCTAAAAAATCTCATCATTGATCATCATATATTGCTCACATCCATTTTTAATATTTCTCCAAATACAACTATGGTTTGCATAGGACAGTAAAGGCAATACTTATAGACAAGACAATACTTTTCGACTATGTTACATGGAGTCTCTACTTTGCCCTAAAATATTGCCCTAAAGTACCCGTGCCCAATATCAATCAATATTCATCTCAAATCAAATATTCATCTTTGCACTACAGGCCAAAGATATTCATCAGTCGGTCATGTTCATCTCAACACCTGTTCATCTTTGCACTAAAGGCCAAAGATATTCATCGAAAATCATTCATCTTTGCACTACAGGCCAAAGATATTCAATAATATCATCATTTAAGACCGAGGATGATGAAAATATTTTTTAAAGAAACGAATCCAAAGAAACAAAATGACAAGGATTAAGGATTCGTACTTGGTTTTATCCACGTCCAAAAATACCTCAAAATAATCATAGTGGTGTAAAATTCAAGAATGATCAAAACATGGATACAATCAAAGCTAGTATCCGTAATAGATATTTTAGACGAAAAGAAAAATTTTCATTTTTCTATGAATAGTGCCGATTTCGTGAATAGTGTCGATATCGTGAATAGTCCGTGATACGTGAATAGTAACTCAAACACAAAATATAGAAATTCCACAAAAAACATCTTCACGCTTCATGAATAGTACTCGTGAATAGTAACTCGTGAATAGTAACTCATGAATAGAACTCGTGAATAGTAACTCATGAATAGTAACCCCACATGAAAAGTTCCAAATTTGATAAAAAGTTCCAACCAATATTTCAAAGATAATGATATTGAAGAAATAATATCATTTGAGAAGAAAATAACATCCCTTACCTCGAAAGACAAGATTTCTAGTTGAAACACCTGGATATAGTCTTTGAAGGGAACTTGCACCGCCTACCAATACTCAAAGTATACTCAAAATACTCACAAAATACACTCGATAATATAGAGAGAGAAAGAGAAAACTTGTTTCTGTGTGATTTTCAATTCTAACTTAGCCCTCTATTTATAGGAAAATGTTAGCACGCCAAGGCACTTAACTCCTAAACTTTGATGGCTTTACTCGCTACTATTCCCACCCACCACATTTGAAATAAAATTCAGCACATTTCTTCACCAACCACAAGTGGGGCCCACTCAATTCTAGAATTTTCCACCAAAATCAATTATAAACCTAATTTCCGAATCGGTCCACCTCTTAAAATTCATAACAAATCATTCGTACATTTTTAACGGTTCAAAATTTGTGGACATATACTCAACTTATGTATGTATAACATATCCAAAAATTACAACGATCCAACGGTCGTATTAAAAAAATTATAACTCACGCAATATATCGTAAAAATACTGATTTGATTTTTAATACCTCCATTCCGGACAAAATTACCGATAAAACACCTCAACATTAAATCATTCAATTATAACCACACAAAACAAATAAATCCATCATTTATAAATATTTTCTTATCATATAAATCAATAATTAATTATTCACAAATAATATTACGTAATCACAATTATGACAACCAGTCATTCCGGGAAAGAGGGGCTTTCCGATAAGGATTTCTCCTTCTTGGCGCCGCAATTAGGTGACCAAACCTCTCCTCGATGTAACTTTCTAGACATTGCCAATAATGCTATCTAATAATATTATTTAAATAATATGAATTATTGATCCGATAATGGAGATAATGTGTAGTGACAATTATTGAACAACTATAATATAAAATATCAACGCAAAGAATTATTGAATCAATAAAATAAAATATTGAATAAACTTCATCGTGAAAAATTATCGAGTAGTGCCTTCTTACGTAAGGATCAATAATTCAATCAATACGCAATACCGCGGTGCTACCTTTCGTGCAACCACGTAGACATCAGATTTTAACCACCGGGTATTCCAACAAATCTTAATGGTAACAACTACGCCAAGTTATTTTTAACCAACTTATATTTGTCGCTTTCCTCATCCAATCGCTTTTTTCAGGTTATGGGGCCCACATATGGTCATTTTGCGTCGTGCATTTAATATTCCCCGACGAAGATTTAATATTCCACGACCAAACGAATATTCCACGACCAAACGAATATTCCCCGACAACAATGAATATTTTATAACCACTTGCTTATTTTGAAATATTTGCGTATTTAACCCCTATCTATCCACATTAATCAAATCAACCCTTACTATTTCAAAATAATAAATAGAGAAAATTAAATTTCATTAATAATAAGTTGGGGTCTTACAACTATGCCCCCCACCCTCTTTCAAAGTTGCTTCCACTTTCATGATATCCTCAAGGGTGGAATGCATCAAAAATCACAAGTTCAAAACTACTTATATGAAGTTTGAAATCCGAAAATATCTACATTCTTCAAATTAGCGAAGAACAGACTAGAACTAGAAAGTAGAACTTTCCGAAGTGCCAATGTCTCAAACAACTCGTGACATAAACAAAGGTATTACATTAGATTTTCTCGTGAAAATGTATAGATCCGGATCTGTGAAAACTAACAGAATAATGACATGGGACAAACATTGAGTCTACCTATAAGGAAAAATTAATGCAAGTGAAACTGTGGAAAACCAAAAGGATGCAATGTTATAACAAGGTAATATGACTCTGAAATCAAATCGCTGATCACTAGTTTAATGAACTAATAGTTTCTAGGAAATTTGAAACTTGATAGATAATGCCTAATGGATCCGGAATGTTACTAACACTAATTTTATAAACATTTCAACTTATCAAAGCCTCAATCACTAATTCAACAATTGGGATCAAGATGATCACTAGTTTAATGAACTAATAGTTTCTAGAAATTTGAAACTTGATAGATAATGGCACTAACCTAAGCAAAATAGAATATTAGATAATAATAATTTTTTTTTAAACAAAATGATGCTTGAATATGAAAAGTAAAAGTCAAACGACATAATAGATACTTTACTTACTAGAAAAGTTGCAAAAATAAAGGAAAAGACAAAAATAAAAGAAGAGGAATTAAAATTAAAAGTATACTTAAAAATAGGATGTTTGGCTCCCTCAGAATAAACTTTTCACTTGAATTCACTCACCAAGTGAATAATAACCGACAAAAGTATACAACTTTTGCAATTTTGAATCATCTATTCATGTCTTTGTGTGTGTGTATATGTAAAATTGGGTGGGAGTATTGCTTTCTGACCAATACCCACTAGTGGAGCCGCCAATAACACCATCAACCAAAATAGGAGAAGCTGTGGACTATAACCAATTATATTACTCCTTTTGTACCAAAAAAAGAGAGTTTTAAGTGTTAATTCTTGGGTAAATTTCACGTGATCACCCGAGGTTTCACCAATTTCCCACATGACCACCTATAGTCCAGAAAGCTACACTTAAACACCTGAGATTTTGAGGTGAAGTGAAAAAGTTACATTTTCCTTCTAAACTAACTGTGCGTGCTGGTAACTCGCCTAAAGAGTGTGATGCATAGTTCTAACAGTCAAATGAGGTGAGAAATTGTCCAATATGCCCCCATCATATACATTGGCTATAAAAGTCCCACTTCCTTACATTTGTTCACCCTTAGGAGCTCTTTTCTACCATTTAGAACATTTGTAACTTCTCTCTAACTTTGATCAAGGATGTTAATTCATCATATTCACAAGTAAGGTATGAAGATCAACTAATTTCTTCTCTAACTTTACTTTATTTTCATAAATTTATTGTTGTTATTCAATTTAAAAGTTGCCCCTCAAGGTATTTGCTAAAATGCCTCATCCCTTCTTTCTCTTGTTTATGTGAATTATGAGTCATGTCTTTCGCTACATACCTAGGGTATGTAGATGTGAAAAGAAGGCATCTGATAAGAATTGTCGACTCGAACAAACCATCGTAGGGAAAAGTTGTATTTTATATATGTGATGACTGTGACTTTTGGACGTGGTGCTTGCCTTTTACAACAATCTCAAGTGGGACAATGACTGGCATTAATGAACACAGTGAGGGAATGGGGACAGTGGTGAGGGGAACAACATGCAAGTGTCCTGAGCATAATAATCTACCTGCTAGGATGATGATTGTTGAAAGCTATGTGAAGATAATAATGATTGTTGGACTTGTGTTATATCTCATGTCATTCAAGATGTTTTTTAGTAGTAAGAAATGAAAGTTTGTAATGTGTAATGGAATCTGTAATGTTCTCAATTCAATTAAATGGAATCCTAATGTTATATTATATAGTCTTCGAGTTTCAACTTGTGCACAACTGAAAATGAAAAAGAATTGACCAAGGCAAATACATAACATCCAATTAGAGAGACAAAAGAAGATGCCATTAACTGGCATCTCAAATGAACAACATCAATTCATTCATTAACTTCATTCAATTAACCAAGATTTTACATATCAAATGTTTGGCCAAAAACTTCACCAAAAATACCAACTGGCCAAGACTTTTACGTAACAAAGACTTCATTCAATTAACCAAATTTAACAACTGGCCAAAAAATAAACCTACGGCCAACAATACCAACCATACCAAACTATACCAATAATAATCCCAGAATATATCAAATTTTTGGCCATATCAAACTGTACCAAAATACTAAACTGGCCAAACATACCAACTACACCAAAACAAGAAATCGTGCCAAAATATACAAGCACTAGTGAACATCTACATAATACCAAAGTATCAAAAAACATAAACCAAATAACCCAAGGCAAAGTCAAAGCCTTACACCCCCCTTTCTTTGGTGAAACCAATCTGCCCTTGGATGCTAACTTCTTTGAAACTGGTTTGCTCTTCAACACTACACCCTACATATTCAATTACCGGTTCTTGAACAAAAGTTCCACCATTTTGCATTAAAAAGGAGGGAGAAAGGTTTGAATAAGACATATTTCTTGATAAACAAAATCAAATTATAGGGGACCAAAACAAGTGGGGGACAACGAGACATTGATATAGTAACAACATATTATGCATGTGGCGGCATATGCCGAAACAAGTGGGACATAAAAAATTGACCATGCCAAAAGAACATATATTATTACTGAGTAGACCAAACAAGTGGGAACAGATGCTTAAAGAAATGGGACATTAAATTACTCTTATAACATGTAGGAACCAAACACAACCACCATATTATAATACATAATAAAGCCATATTACAAAATCCCCAAATAAATTAGACAATTATACTACTACAAAAATGGGGGAAAAAACACTGCATACATATAGTAGACACTTTACAAAAAGCCAAACACAACAATGTTATAGCATATAATAAAGCTATGATACACAAATACCAAAAATAAAGTAAATATTCTACTACAAAAAGTGGTTCAAGACACTGCATGCATAAATAAACTCCACCAAAACTCCAATCACAATCACAATCACATCATCATATTATAGTACATACAGTAAAGAAAAAAACAACAAAAAGTGGCTAACAACTAGACAAAAAATTACCTCAATCTGCAGCTGCTTAAAAATCACAATTAATCGAGTCAATAACTATAAAAGCCCCTTAAATTGCCATCCATTCCACTCAAAATCGAAGAAGATTTCAAGAAAAACCCTAAATCGCTACATATTTCTCGCTCTATTTCGCTCTCTGCAAACCCTAAGCTCAAACGACACAAATTAGCCTCAAAGCCCGGATTCTATACTTTATATACTGAAGGACAAATCATCTTTAGCCATTTAACATCACGGAGTTAACAGAAAAAGCTTTTTTAACTTCACCTCAAAACCTCAAGTGTAAGTGTAGCTTTACAGACTACAACCGTCATGTGAAAAATTGGTGAACCTTAGGTGGTCATGTGAAATTTACCCTTAATTCTTTTTTATCTCACAAAAAAGTTGATTATTTCGGTTTCATTCTTTTATACCACACTACTAAACCGACAACCTTTTAAAAAGAATACATATATAAAAGTTTATGAGCGACGAACAAAGTTAATAAAGTTTGTCGATGGATTGACTAAAAGTCATACAATGTGTCTCTCTGTCTCTTTGTGTGTGAGAAAGAAAGGGAGGGGAGAGAGAGAGAGTCATAGAGAGAGGGAGACAGTTAATTTGCTTAATTCGTCAAATTAACCTCCAAACTTTCAAATTTCCAACCAAATATCTGTTTGCCAATTATGATAAAATGAATTAATAAATTCAAAGCATAAGCTTAAATAAAACTCCTCTTAAAGGCCATTCACGCTGACAAGTCAATTAACTCACAAAATGAAATGGCTTACTATACAAACTAAATAGTAAACATGTTTATACTATATACTCAGAGAGCTATTTCAGTAAACTGTGTAATCTATGAAGATGATATACACATGTTACTTCTACATCCTGGCTGCTAGTTGTTTCTAGTTCTATGGTGATGACAACAGATAGCTACAAAAAATTGGATACAAAAATAATGTGTCTAATTATAATTAGTTGATGTTCCACCATAAATAAATGGGTCCCATGGTTATAATCAATTACCATCATACACATCATTTTATATCCAATATTTCGTCACCAAAGCATTATTGAGAAACGAATGGTTTATTCATCAACTCCACACAAAATCAATGATCACAAAATGATTATTTGGCTTCAAGAACTTGGTACCAAGGGATGGATATTTGCCAAAACTCCCAAACAATACTGAATATCATTTGAAACACACATAATTGATAAATAAAAACATGTGCGTGCACACGACACACGTGCATTGTGGAGGCAAAGGAGAGAGAGAGATGGTAAGTCGACGGCAAATGGGTCACACATAGGGTATATGAAATCTATATCAATCAACAAATAAAGCGAGAAATATCGAACACTTGAACAACATATTAAGTTCAAAGAACCCACAATCTTATCATTGATCATCATACTAGTTCACATTCATTTTAGTTTTTCTCCAAATAGTACAATACTATCGCCTCAGACAGCTTAAAAACAATACTTGTCTATCAACTTTTTAATATCAAATTGTAGACTTGTAGTCTTCAAGATCTACTAGAGAAATAGTGATCCATCAAAATTAAAAGAGTAATATGCATGAAATAATATTAAAAAGTCAATAAAAGAAGAGAATTATTATATTCAATAATCAATACTAAGACCTCACATATAAGCTCTAGTATTAGGAGTTCGGACACGCAACTTCATAATATGTTAAACCTTTGATTGCCTAAGTATGTACCGAGGGTAATTACGAGTTGAACCATTAGTTGTTTCACAGGAAATTATAATTATCACATATATGTACCGAAAGATAATAGTTATAGAATTTGCAAAAGCTTGTCAACTTAGAGTGCACTGAACTATTTTTTACATAACTATTGAAAAGTACAAAAGGGAAGGAGAAAGCAGAGAGAAGCGCCTAATAAATCACCTGTAATAAATTTTCTTGATCTCAACAAGTTTGTAGTTCTGCAATTTCTTGCTAAAATCAATATGCACACCCTGAAAAAAATGGTGTGAAAATATATTAATGTTCTGCAATTTTGCTTTGTTAAAAATCCAATTGGGCCAAGGAAAGCAAATATATAGTTTTTAATGCCCTCTCTTTCTACATGATCACAATAAGGTGAAAAAAAACAACTTCATGACATAAACAAAGAAGGCTTGTGCAGCCTTTTTACTGGCCATGGTTGAGAGAGTTACAACTAGCAAACTTTAATACTTTTATTCAAGACAAACAATTCCATAACGACTCAACGAAGTGACTTCAACTTTGGTTTTCTTTGTTTTTGTTATAGTAATGATATAAGCTTACTTACTAGTTAGATTTAAACCACAATATATCATGCTTCAAATATGCCAATGTAAACAGGAATAAAAATGAACATTCCATCACTGTTACACCACGCCAATTAGAAAATTAATCACATGAATTCAATATTTTACTTCAGAAACACACACAGACACACAGAGAATCAACCTTGTGATCGGAAAAAAAATTCAAATAACTCACTTTATTTTGGATATCAAAAATTAAGTATGAATACAACAAAACCAAGAATTTAAAGAACACCTCAAGTAAAGAATAGAAACAACCCATACAAGGAACCCACAAATTAAAACTAAGATATGAAAATTTACAGTAGACAAGTATTAAAACTTAAAACAGGCTCCACAAAAAAGGAAAAACTCAAAGAACACAACATGGATTGAATAAAATATCCCTTATAACGAACCCGCTCTTTAGACTTTATCACAATAAGGCAACTTTTTAGTTAGAACCACCTGATGTGTCCTGCTTCAGAGATGCCATCATAAACAGGAATAAAAATGAACATTCCATCACCATTACACCACATCAATTAAGAATTTGACTACAGGAATCAATTTTTTCCTATTCAGCAGGGAAAAAAAAATCAAACACACAGACAGAGACACAAACATGTATGTATGGAGTATATATATAGACAGAGAGAGAATAAACCTTGTGATCAGGAAAAAATTTCAAATAACTTGCTTTATTTTGGATATCAAAAACTATCAATTCAGCAAAACAAGAATTTAAGTAACACATAATTTATAGAATAGAAACAACCCAAAGAAGGAACCACAAATAAAAACCGAGATATGAAAATTTTCAGTATATAAGTATCAAAGCAGACTCCACAGAAAAGGATAAACCCAAAGAACACAACCTGGATTGAATAAAATAAGGGTGTAAAAAACCAGCAAATCTAGACCAAGATACAACCAGATATTCAAAAAACAAACTCCACAGAGAAGAAAATATTCAAGAGGATTACTAAATGGACACAAAAAATGTAATTGTAGAATAATTAAAAGAAATCAAAGACCCAATATGACATCATTACAAAAATTAAATAAAATATATGTAAAAGAATACCAGACAATAATAAAACTAAAACATTGAATTGAATTACAGTCTCTTGATATCAAAATTTAAGCATCAATATACACCAAAAAATAAGGTTCGCAGAACACACATGGATAAAAAAGATATAAGTATAGAATAATCAAAAGGAATAGAAGACCTAATAATCACTATAAACAATAAAATAGAGGTAAAAGAATTTAAAGAACCCTAGAACGCAAGAGAAACCGAACGAATATTCAAATGAATTACTTCTCTTGAAATCAAAATTAAGAATCAATAAACACCAAAAACTACGTTCTCTTGAAATCAAAATTAAGAATCAATATACACCAAAAACTTGGATTACAGAACACAATATGGATGGAGGAGATGTAAGTGTAGAATAATCAAAAGAAATCAAAGATCATGCAATTAAAACCGAACCTCTGATTTGTTGAACTATTGGTCTCGAATCAATTACAGAACACATCGAAGCTCCTTCGTACGATTGGTCTCTATTTTCTCTCAATTGAAAGTCAAATTGTGAGAATTGAGAGAATCCTTCCGCCGCTATGATCAAATTCAGAGAGAATTGAAATTCAAATATTTTACTCTCTCAGATGAAATTCAAATATTTTACTCTCAGATGAAATTCAAATGGGAGAGAATTGAGAGACTGTATATAACACGTGCCTTTTAACGCCTAACGGTCTTATTCTTTCCAAAATATGGCCGTAGGATCTGATATGCGAAGCTTTGATCAGAGTTCTAAACTCGCTCCCGGCTAGCATATTACGGTTTGCCCATTTAATGTTGGTTTTAATGTTGGTTCACTAATAGGAGTACAAAAAATATCTATATATATATTCATATAATAAAATACAATCCATTTTGAATCTTTAATTTAGAAAATCGCAACAACCATTAAAATTCTTTCAATTTTAATCTAATAGATCACATTTCATCTCACACAAATAAAATTCTCACCCAGTCAAAAAAACTCTCGCCCTGCTTCCTCCTCTATGTCTCTCCCTCTCCTCCTATTCTTATTCATCTTCATCTGCAATACCTCACTTTCGCATTTTTCAAAACCGCGTTTTCTCTCTGTAAGTATCTCTTCTCTCTCTTTCTCTCTCTATATCTAGATGTATATATTGGTACATATGTAAATGAGGTACGATTGCTCATTTATAGATCCAAATCTGAAATTAGAGCTATTTTGATTTGGGGTTTTTACTTTTCTGTTGATTTCTTCAATAGCTCTTCGGATTTATTTCTTTCGTTCACTATACTTCATTTCTGTACAGTTATGTTGTTCATTTAATTTGATTTGGGTAATTTGGCAGGAGTTGAAGATGTTCAGACGGATTGCAAGTCATAAGGTTGTGGTGAAGGGTGAAAAGGCAGATCCGTTCAAAGTTCACGAGAGGGTACAGAGGAAGAACCACCGTAAGATCGAACTTCTCACTCTGATATGAGGAAGAGCCACCGGCCGAGGACCCTAAAAGGTAATTAATAATACCATCCTCTTCTCTTTTTTTTTATGAACAAGTCATAAGGTTGTTCATTTATTTTTTTTTGCTTTTTAGCAACTGTATTTGCCTTTTATCTTTTTTGAACCTAAAATATTTCTAAGAGTGTTATGATTCCATATTCCCAATCTGTAGATCCCATTGTACAATAATTATTATTTTTTCAACTTGAAGTCAAATTAATGTCAAATTATATAATCAACATTTAATTGCTTTTTAATTATTTTTTATTTATTTGACAATTTAGGGGTTAAGAGTGTGGACCCAGATCTAAATGAATGACTCACAAGTGATTTCGTGAAAAGGAGTGTTTATTATTCAGGTTGGATGGTTGGGGAAGCTAATTTTGTGAGTTTTCATTTATCTGTAATTTAATCTAATCTGTGTTTATTGTTCCTTAATTT
The DNA here is from genome assembly GCA_020205615.1 of Panax quinquefolius. Lineage (NCBI taxonomy): Eukaryota > Viridiplantae > Streptophyta > Magnoliopsida > Apiales > Araliaceae > Panax > Panax quinquefolius. Next base: position 57,753,291 of record CM035171.1, on the reverse strand, counting down.
AGATTAGATTGTGATTTACCATTTTCTGGGTGGTTGTTCTTTCTGGAATTTGGCCTGAATCTTGATTTGCTGGTTTATAATCAGATTTGTTTGATGGTTGTACCGTTCTCTTCTGTTGGGATGCTGTCACCTTTTTTGACTGCTTCAAGGTCAGGGGTGGGTACATTATTTGGGACGGTCTATTTGTCTTGTTGTCTCGATCCACCTAATTAAAGTATCTCCCTTTTCAGGTCTTAATTGCAACGGAAGAATCACATATACTCTTTCTTCGATTCTTCAATAGCAGCATCCAAATCCTAGACTCCATCAAAGAAAACGCTGCTCACATTTTTTGTAACTCTTTTTATGAAAAATATACCCCAGATTTATTTGGTAGAATGTATCAGTTTCCAACTTATATATAGTCAAACATGTGAATTTATTGTATCTGTCTCTTTCTTATGTATTTATATAACTACTAGTAATTGCTCGTGCCTGAAGGCACAGCGTAACGAAAAATTAGATTAACATTCGAAAAATACTACATTACCTAAAGACACTTTGCAATCTAAAATAACTTACAATCACAATAATAATACATACTTAATCATCAACACATATCCAACCACTAAACATCAAGCTAGTCGCTACTAATTTCAAGAAATTCTGACAGAGTTTCCTTTAAAAATAGATATCCAAAAAAATTTAAACATGTCTACAAAACTTACAATCATCAATACATATTCAAACCACCAAACAACCATCATGTTTAAAACATGTCTAGTGGAGTGTTGGATTCAAACTGTCCCCCCCCAAGTTTGGACGAAAATCAATTTAATACTAACAACAACCCAGAAATCATATTTAAAGCAGAAAATAAACAATCCATAATATATAACGACCTAATACAGCTCAACCTCCATATGTAAAACTACTAACAACAACCCAAAAATCATAATAATAAAAATAACTAAATATCATAAAACCCATACCACTAATAACACCAAAGACCAAACTTAATATAAAAATATAAAATAAAATCATTAATTTACTACACCACTAATAAGTCCAAATGTCCAAAAATAGTGTAGTACAAAACAAATTAAACTCAAGTATCAAAACTTACTTTCTTTCATTTGCCAATAAAAACAGGCCAAACTAAGCTAATTACTACCTAATACCAACACATGTAATAACACCTATAACATTTATAATCCCCAAAATCAAACAAACAAATAATATAAATTTCACCCATAGATTTAAAAACCCAATTTAGACCCAAGTATCCCACCTCAATTTCTTCAACTCCCATTTCATCATTATAACCAACCCAAAAAAAGATAGTAATTTAATCTCAAAGATACTTTACAAATCAGGTAACTATTACATGCCTTATCAGGGACTATAATTAGGATCAACTCTATAACAAATATTTAAAATGAGCAAACTATGAAATACTTTTAAACTCTCAAGTTAACAGTAAAAGTCCAGAGTTTCTTTCAATTGATTTTAAAGCAATTGCAAATTTCATGTAAAATTCACTCATCAATAAATTGAAAGCTGACCTTATTGCTTTCAGACGCTCTAAACTACTCTTGAGCATGACATCCAATACGTTGAATGTTGCCTCAGGATCTTCCTTGTCACCAGAATCCTTCTTTTCATATAACCAATTTTTTTCTCTTTGCTGGTATTGATCACCAACATTTGCAATAATATCTGGAAGAGAACATGGTCGAAGCTCATCCTACCTAGATAAATTGGAATTTACACATCAGATAAAGAATTCTACTTAGAATATCTATATAATAAAACATAACCCATTTTGAATCTTTAATTTGGGAAAGTACAACAACGATTAAGATTCTTCCAATTTAAATGATCTCATATTGAATGATGTGGTCTCATTTGGCCAATGAGGCCAAATTGCACCCACTTCAGAGTCAATTGAGGTTGCTAGATTCGCGTTTTCGGCTTGCCATTTACATAACACTCACTTTAGAGTCAATTTCAGTATTGCTCCGAACCTTATTTCGAAAAACTCAAAGAATAAAAGTTGTAGATCTACGTCTCCTCTTTCCGGAACATCTTGAATCATCAAAATTGGAGTTTGGACGAAAACGTTATGGCCATTTTCCCAAAGGGTGTCAGAGCAGAAAATTTCAAAAAATGTTCCAGCGCGGGGGCGCCCATTTCAAGCCTATTCCCAGCGCCAGGGAGCTAGGAGGCAGTGGTGCAGCACCATGAACAGCGTTGGGGCACTGGGAAGGGTTTGGTCAAGCTTGGACGCGTTTTGGGGCAAATTTTGACACTTTTTTGACTCCAAATTGGATTGGGTTTGTTCCTGAGCTAAAAATTAGACTTGTAACCTATAAATACATGATGTAAGGCATACAATAAAGGGGGATTACATAGATTAGATTAGATAAAATACTCCATTAGATTAGAACATAAACCCTAGTTTATATTGGATTGTTGGAGATTGAAGCAACTTGAGGATCATTGAAGATTCAAAGCAGGAGCGGAAAAGGAGTCTCAAGACTACTGACAACAGATTCTATTCTCTTACTTTTATCTTTTAATATTTATTCAGTTGTGGATTCTTGATTTTAATTCAATGACAATGAACTAAATTTCTTTTATTAAGACTACAAATTGAACCTTTTATATCTATTAATTAATTATTTAATTTATTTCAATTATTTATGTCAAGGTGAATTTGAAAGTAGTATGCACACAAGCCAATCATGTTTGATGATAAAGCATATACTTTGTAACAATCTTATTCATTTATTAATAAAAAGTATTAATTTATTAAAGGCTTTTAATTATCTACATGATCTTTGTTTTATAATATGTGATAAACCCATAGTTTTAAGCAATGCTTTTAGAATAATGATGATGATCATTCTAATGAGATCTAAATTCTTAGAAAGCTTAAAACTAAAATAGTTCCCAATCGTTGGATTACTAAATTGGGGATTAGTGAATCCGGATAGATTGGTACATACGTTGCTTGCTTTCATTGGATGAGGATGATTGATCTCATGATCATTTGTGTGGGAGACACTAAAGCAAGTATGTAGGTGCTTATTAGAGAATAAGTTCACCGAGCGTTGGCTCGCTATGGAGTACCTAATGGAGTTTTATTTGCTGTCAATAGGAATTCTCAGTAGTGATAGTAGTACAAGTAATCCTTGGACTTGAGATCATCATAGTATCTTGGGTATGATGAATTATACTTTGACTTATTCCTTAAGACCCTTAGGGTATATCAAAGGGTATGCTTGGGTATAATAAGTTGTATACGGGAGATAATGTATGATCAATAAAGAATCTACCACTTCTAATAAAAAAGAGAAATGTCCTATGTGATTCGATAAATGACAACCCAAAGAGTCCTTGGCGGCGAGAATGAAATTAGAAAGGAGTTTCTAATTTGCATTATTTGGAGTTGTGCATTTAAGAGTCGAAATACATATAATTAAATAAAATAAGACTTGACAAAGAATTCCATGTCTTATATTTAATTGGGACATTGTATGGTGGAAGGATTGAATTGTATTTAGTAACTATTTACTCAAAGGTTCTTTTATGATTAATGTTGAAATCTATATTATCTCGGAAAGTCGTTGATCGCTAGGAGAACTTTATCCCTATTGTAGAATAAATATTATTTATTTAAATAAATTAATTATTTAATTTATTTATTTAAATAAGATTAGAATTGTTCTAATTGATTTATTCACAACCTGTTTAATATGGAGAACCTAAAGGGTCACACCATAAAAAAGGAAGAATAATTATTTAAGAAGTAAATGGCATAATCGTAATAATATGTTATGTATATTTAATTTAATCTATGGTGATAGAATAAATTAAATAAACAATATTTATTATTTAATATTTTAGAAATATTAAATATAAATTAATAAGAGGAGTCTTATTAATATTATTACAATTATTATTATTTTAATTTCTAAAAGAGTTTAGAATTAATTTAATATAAGTACTCTCATTTATTCCTAATTGGATTAGGAAGGAAAATTAGTTAAAGGAGTTTAATTAATTATCCCTAATAAGATTAGGGAGCTTAATTAATTAAAAGAATTAATTAATTAAAACCCAATTCCTTAATTGTTAAGGTGGGTTGCCCACATCTATAAATAAGAGGAGTCTTATTATGGGTGGTATGGGTTGTTGACTTTAACAAAGTACGTAATAATTCCAAGTTGTTGGGATATGCCTTTTCTATAGAGATAGAAAACTAGGGTTAGCCATAACACCCATCTTCTTGAATTTTATTCTTTCTTGGTGGATCACCTCTAGAGGCCAAACATTTGGGTGGCTAACGTTGATCAAAGGAAGGAACCAAACCCGGTGGATTCAAGATTGAACGCGAAAGGATTTGGAGGTGAACTTGTACCTGAGGAAGCTCGATCTTCAAGGGTATGATTTATTCTTTATCTTTTCGTTTAATTAATAATTATGCATAAAGGGTGATCCGGGTATATGGTTTGTAAAATTTTTAAACTCTGATTTTCAACACGCTTCCGCAATTTTTTTATGCAATTTGATTGCTTTGATGAATATTACAAACCTAACAGTGGTATCAGAGCCAAACCTTTATGCGAATTATTAATTGTTCAGATTTGATATGTATGTTGATATGTGTTTAGAACAATTTTTTTGGGCATAATTTTATTGTATAAAATTTAAAAAATAAAATAAAATAAAATAAAATAAAAAAAAAAAAAAAAACTAAAAAAATTTATATCAAGTGGAATTCAAAGAAGACGAGCTTTATAGAGCTAAGACCCACTAAATCAAATAAAGGTTGTTGGTTGTTATCACACTTGCGGATTTCAAGGTCAAATGCAAAGCCTTAAACAAATGGCACAAAGAACAACTGTAGTAGGAATCACATATGGCACGGAAATTAAAAGAGTTCATGGCATCATGTTTCTTTTTTTACATGCAATGCGCATCATGGTACAAAGAACTTCCTAAATGCTAGGCACGTGAACTTTTTAGAGAACAGTTCTTGTTTTTTTATACATGGCTTTGCATTTAATATAAGAACCAAGTCAACATACTATAGTTATATATATATATATATATATATATATATATATATATATATATATATAGTTATATATATATATACTATATATATATATTATTCATAATTATTTTATAATTAAAATAAAATATTTATTTTAATTTTAAAATAAAAGTTTATTTTAATATTAAAATAAAAAGGAGTTTATTTTAATTTTAAAATTGAATATTATATATATATATAATTATTTTAATCTTAAAATAAAAATTTATTTTAAGTTTAAAATAAAGGTTTATTTTAATCTTAAAATAAAAAGGTTTATTTTAATATTAAAATTAAATTTCATGCTAACTAATTAGAGTTGGAATTGGATTCCATGATAACTAATTGGAGTTGAAATTGGATTTTATTTTCCTTAAATAAAGGAGTTTATTTAGATATGAAATAGATTTCATATTATTCAAAATAAAAGAGTTTATTTGTGAATAGGAAAGAAAATCCGTGTTTCCTTAAATAAAGGAGTTTATTTAAATATGGAATAAGATTTCATATTATTCAAAATAAAGGAGTTTATTTGTGAATAGGAAAAGAATATCCGTGTTTCCTTTAATATTTTTTTTACATGGAATTGGATTCCATAATTAATTAAAATAAAAGAGTTTATTTTAATTAAATTTTTTTTTTATTACATGGAATTGGATTCCATAATTAATTAAAATAAAGGAGTTTATTTTGATTAAAGATTTTGATTAAAATAAAATAGTTTATTTTATTCAAAATAGGATAAATTAAAATAAAATAGTTTTATTTTGATTTAAATTTGGATTAAAATAAAGGAGTTTATTTTGATTCAAAAATAGATTTTATACTAACTAAATTTGCCCATTAAATGATATCAATATATATATTAAATGTTTATTATTCATGAGATGAATGTTATTTATTGATGCATATGGTGATGTGTATGATAATAAATGGGATTGATTATGACTATCACCCGATGTGATTGGATTTTATTTTAGTTGGATGCATGAATGTATGAGTTTTATTAAATGGGGTTCTGCGTACCTGCCTCTTCTCTAATTTTTTCTTAATGTAAATTCTAACTCCTCCTATTTAATTCCTCGATCACGATCAAGGTTTCTATTTATTTTAAATAGTTTTGTAATAGGAATATTTAGAATTATTTTGAAGAATTAGAGATCAAGGACAAGAAGCGCTTGAAGACCCGTTTGTAATGGAGCCCGTTTTAAATGTAATAGTTATATTTAAATATTAATTCTCACCACCCTAGGAGGTTTGACCTTTTTGGTTCACTTGGTGGCTCTAGTGAACCAAACTAGAATAAAAGTCCATAATCAATCCGGGTAGAATATAGTATTCTATATGTGCATGTTTATACTATATATATATTATATATTATGCAAACATGCTTCGCATGTTCATTAATATGACGCGTATTTTATATATATATGTAATAAATGCTGCTAAAAACAAGATGAGACAAATTAATAACAAACCCCTCAATTTTTATATTAAGTCCTAAGCGTTCAAAGATATTTGGAATATCGAACGTCGCCTTCTAGCATGATAAAATTAATAGAGTATTAAATATTTAATATGAGTTTGTTGTGTCACCACAAGGCAAGTATTAAGTATTTAAGATGTTAATTTATCACATTTGATGCTTATAAAGAAAATTGAACAATATTGTTTTGTTGTGTCACCACAAGGATGATATTTTTCTTTTTGAATATATGGAGTGCTAGGTCGGACTTAACTTGGATAATTTTGATTCTGGATGTGCCACCACTTGATCAAAATAATCTAAGAGGCAAAATACAAGGAGTTGCATAGTTGATGTAATTGACAAAAGTTGTCTACCTATTTATTTATATATAGTTTGTTGTGTCACCACAAGGCTATATACATTTGAAATGGGATCCTTATTCTCACTAGCAAATCTTTAATTAGATTTTGCCGAACTATATAAGTGAGGGTAATATAGTTTGAAGAAAATAGTGGGAGATACCAATTTAAAACAAGACCTAATTTATTTTGGTAATTAATAAAAGAATGTATGTTAAAATGTTGTTAATTACAAATTCATTTACGTAATTTTACAATGTCTAAAATTACATCAACGCGAAGCATATTAGATGCTAAATTAACCGCAATCAATTAAACGGATTGGTTAAGGAATTTGAGAATAGTTCTCATAAATCGAAAAGCTATCTTATGTCCTTAATACGCCTATCCTCGCAATGGTTGCGAATAATGCCTCTGAGGAAGAGATTGCTACTTTTAGAAAGTGGCAAGATGATGCACATTAGCTCAATGCATCATGCTCGCATCCATGAGTAACGAGCTTGAGCTAAGTTAGTAGCATGAAACTATGGATGCTCCTACTATATTCCCCACACATCAAGTAGTTGATGGTGAGGAAAGTATGACCGATAGATATCGATATCTAAGGAGCTCTTCCGATCTAGAATGGCCAATGGCACTATAGTGCGCATAAAAGTCCTAAACATAATCAATTTGATTGATCAATTAGGACAACCGGTTTTGTCATGGATGGAGAGTTGAGCCAAGATTTGATCTTGCACTCACTCCCTTGACTCCTTTCACAATTGTTGTGAATTTTTCATATGAACAAGCTAGATATCGCTTTGGCGATTTGCTTAACATATTGAAAAATGTTGAGAGTCACTTTCCAACCAAGAAAGACCAAGTCTTACTGGTAGGGGCCAAAGGATCTTCTGAAAAGAAGAACGATTCAAAGAAGGTAAAATGAAAGGCGTAAACAAAGGATAATAAGAGCAAAAGCGATACACGGATAGCAAAGGAGTTTGCTTCTACCGCAATAAGCCCGGACATTGGAAAGAAATCATGAGAAGCATCTTGCAGAGGCTAACCAAAGAAGCTTAGTGAAGTTTCTTTTTATAATACAATTTTGTTCATGATTGAAATAAATTTTCTTTAAGTCAAGGTTCTACTTGGGTATTGGATACCGACTTTGGTTATCATAAATATAGATTTATGAAGGAACCAAATAGTAGTAGAAAGCTAAACAAATATAAGTAATCCTATGTGTGGGAAATGAAGCAAAGGTTGCAACATTAGCCATAGAAACTTATAGTTTAGCAGATCGCCACTTTAACAAATCTATTAAGTCAATAAGTTGTTATTGTATTACGGTTCTCGTTGAAAACATTATTTCCATTTTATTGTTGGACAATGAAAACTTTGGTATTATAATTAAGAACAATTGTTGTTCTATTTATAATAATAATGTTTTGTATAGAATCGAATATTACTTAATAAATTTTGTATACTTGACTTACATGAAAAATAATTTTGCATATTGAACAAATTAGTATAAGAAAAGGAGATGATCATTCAAAGAGTTGAATGTGTGTATTTGTTTGAATACAAGTATGAATTATTTGAAAGGTTCAAAGAATTGAAGTGAAACAAATTGACAATGTATTAAGATTCTTTGATTAGATCAAGGAATAAATACTTGTGCAATAAGTTTCTAGATCATCTCAAATGGTTTTCTCATAATGGACACATCCTGATACGCAATAATTGATTGATGTATCTTAATGAAAAATCGTACCTTGTTGGACATGGTGCGGTCCATAATGATTTTACCGACATTCCAGTATCTTTTTTTGGGATAATGTCCTAGAAATGGCTATGTATCTACGAAAATGGTAACCTCAAAATCCGGCCCCAAGACTCCATAAAAGTTATGGACAGGGAGGATTTCTAATCTTAAGTATGTTAAGATAAGGGGTTGTCCAACTTATGTGAAACGGTTTCAAAGGATAAGCTTGGGACAAGATTTGACAAATACAGATTTGTGGGACATCCTAAAGTAAGTTTAGGGTATATGTTCTATAATTCTACTTAGCAAAAGGTGTTTGTTACGAAACACGCTGCCTTCTAAGATAAAGGCGTTTATCATTGAAGGGGCTAGTGGGAGGATAATAGATCTTGAAAAGTTCAAGAACCACAAAACACTATAAGTCAAATAAGAGGAACTCAGATAGACCTATTGTACCACAAAAGAATCGTAAGTCCGGAATAGTACATCAAGATACCTAGGAGGTATGGATTCATCATGGATGATGATGATGAGGTACGCATCATAGAAGATGATGATCCAGAGTTACATACGATGAGGTAAGATTTCTAGTGTGTACAAAAGGGTCAGTGGGAGCGCCGTGACATTCCTAGTAATATATGTTGATATACTACGGATAAGGAATGACATACTAATGCTACAATCAGTAATGATAAAGTTGTCTAAACATTCCTCCATGAATGATTTGGAAGAGTATCTTAATTGGGGATATAAATCTATATAGATAGATTTAACAGGATGCTCGACTTAACCCAAGGAACGTATATTCTTTTGATGCTAAAGTCGTTTAGCATGGCAAACTCCAAGAGATGTCTCATGTCGATGAGCTATGGAGTGTATCTCTCTTAATAGTCCCCATAGACTCCAAATAAGAGAGGTCGCATGAGTGACAATCATGTATGCAATGAAATATACGAGACCTGATGTTGATCAGTCATATTATGGAGAAGTTCACTATGAGTCAGTGAAAAACATCTTAAAGTGCTTAACCGACACTAAGGATGTGATCATATTCATGGTGGGTCTGAATTAAAACTAGAGGGCTTTACTGACTCAAGTTTTTCGATGCACTAAGACGAATTTAAAATCCACTTTAAGGTAAAGTGTTACCTTGAATCAGCAGTGCAGTTGAATTGGAAAGGTTCCAAACAAAGAAAGAGTTCTTTGGTTTAGTGATAAAGACAAAGTATATAGCTATAAATGAAGTCGCAAGTTGATTGTTTGGATTAAAAGTTCATTACAGAACTAGGAATAGTTCCTAAGTCTCATCTTGGATCTAAACATGTGTTGTGGCACTTTCATTTGATTAATAGAATCACTGAAAGATGGGAAATCACTATAGAGATAGTGGACTCTCATGAACAACATTACATATCCATTAACTAAAGCTTATCCAATGAAGCAGGATAATCGTCACTTAGAGAAGAAGAGTATAAGATACCATGACGATTGGCTTTAGTGCAAGTGGGAGATTGAAAGTAGTATGCACACAAGCCAATCATGTTTGATGATAAAGCATATACTTTGTAACAATCTTATTCATTTATTAATAAAAAGTATTAATTTATTAAAGGCTTTTAATTATCTACATGATCTTTGTTTTATAATATGTGATAAACCCATAGTTTTAAGCAATGCTTTTAGAATAATGATGATGATCATTCTAATGAGATCTAAATTCTTAGAAAGCTTAAAACTAAAATAGTTCCCAATCGTTGGATTACTAAATTGGGGATTAGTGAATCCGGATAGATTGAGTACATACGTTGCTTGCTCATTGGATGAGGATGATTGATCTCATGATCATTTGTGTGGAGGACACTAAAGCAAGTATGTAGGTGCTTATTAGAGAATAAGTTCACCGAACGCTGGCTCGCTAAGGAGTACCTAATGGAGTTTTATTTGCTGTCAATAGGAATTCTGTAGTGATAGTAGTACAAGTAATCCTTGGACTTGAGATCATCATAGTATCTTGTGTATGATGAAATATACTTTGACTTATTCCTTAAGACCCTTAGGGTATATCAAAGGGTATGCTTGGGTATAATAAGTTGTACATGGAGATAATGTATGATCAATAAAGAATCTACCACTTCTAATAAAAGAAGAGAAATGTCCTATGTGATTCGATAAATGACAACCCAAAGAGTCCTTGGCGAGGCGAATGAAATTAGAAAGGAGTTTCTAATTTGCATTATTTGAGTTGTGCATTTAAGAGTCGAAATACATATAATTAAATAAAATAAGACTTGACGAAAGAATTCCATGTCTTATATTTAATTGGGACATTGTATGGTGGAAGGATTGAATTGTACGGTAACTATTTACTCAAAGGTTCTTTTATGATTAATGTTGAAATCTATATTATCTGGAAAGTCCTTGATCGCTAGGGAGGCTTATCCCTATTGTAGAATAAATATTATTTATTTAAATAAATTAATTATTTAATTTATTTATTTAAATAAGATTAGAATTGTTCTAATTGATTTATTCACAACCTGGTTTAATATGGAGAACCTAAAGGGTCACACCATAAAAGGAAGAATAATTATTTAAGAAGTAAATGGCATAATCGTAATAATATAGTTATGTATATTTAATTTAATCTATGGTGATAGAATAAATTAAATAGCTTAATATTATTATTTAATATTTTAGAAATATTAAATATAAATTAATAAGAGGAGTCTTATTAATATTATTACAATTATTATTATTTTAATTTCTAAAAGAGTTTAGGAATTAATTTAATATAAGTACTCTCATTTATTCCTAATTGGATTAGGAAGGAAAATTAGTTAAAGGAGTTTAATTAATTATCCCTAATAAGATTAGGGAGCTTAATTAATTAAAAGAATTAATTAATTAAAACCCAATTCCTTAATTGTTAAGGTGGGTTGCCCATCTATAAATAAGAGGAGTCTTATTATGGGTGGTATGGGTTGTTGACTTTAACAAAGTACGTAATAATTCCAAGTTGTTGGGATATGCCTTTTCTATAGAGATAGAAAACTAGGGTTAGCCATAACACCCATCTTCTTGAATTTTATTCTTTCTTGGTGGATCACCTCTAGAGGCCAAACATTTGGGTGGCTAACGCGATGATCAAGGAAGGAACCAAACCGGTGGATTCAAGATTGAACGCGAAAGGATTTGGAGGTGAACTTGTACCTGAGGAAGCTCGATCTTCAAGGGTATGATTTATTCTTTATCTTTTCGTTTAATTAATAATTATGCATAAAGGGTGATCCGGGTATATGGTTTGTAAAATTTTTAAACTCTGATTTTCAACACGCTTCCGTAATTTTTTTATGCAATTTGATTGCTTTGATGAATATTACAAACCTAACAGAATTGTTTATCATGTCTTGTGCGTATTGATTAATTATTTGGCCAGTAATTACCGTGTTACTCTAGAAGGATTCAGAAGATGAAATCTAGGGTTGGAATTGGACATGGTAACATGTAGGCTTAATTATTTGCATGAGATGAATAATTAGGGTTGTAAATTGAATAGGAATATATGTTCACTGCGTGTAACAAATTGGGAATTGGAAATTAACGGGTTTGATTTAATTATTTTGCATAGGAATATCGCAGGATTAATTGAATTGAATAAAAGTTAACTGATCACTTGGGAAAATGCTTTTAACAACTAGAATTCCTGTTAACAATTCAGGTGGCGTAATAATTGGATTAATTGGATAATTAGTTTATAAGTCATAATTGGGGATATTGTAGTCTTAACTTTTATTTATTTTAATTCATTTATAATGTAATTCAGTTTAATTAGTTAATTTAGTTTGCTTAATTTTAAAAATCATAAATTGCAGTTGTTTAAATAAAATTAGTTTGGTTAAGAACTAGTATTTGGTGAATTTTATTAAATAATTCATCGTGGGAACGATACTCTACTTTCACTTTATTATTTGTTGATCGTGTATACTTGCACGTATGTTTTGATTGTGAAATCGACTAACAAGTTTTTGGCGCCGTTGCCGGGGAATTAGTTTAACAATTTTGCCAATATTAATTTTTATCAAACTAGTTTTAATTTAAACATTTTTTTTTATTTTCTTTAATTCTCTTTCTATTTTTTTCTTTCTTTTTAGGTACCATGGAGGAATTTAATTATCAATGGCCGTATACGAGAATGACTTAGCCAAGGGGAGCGGAGATTGATGGACTCGTGACAGTACTTTCTGCATTATCAGCACAAATTGAAACACTTTCGAGGAGGATAGACTTTTTTGCAGTACAACGTCGTCAAAGTGTGACGGTGACTTGTGATTATTGTACTGGAAATCATATGAGTCATCAATGCGCCATCAGTTTTGAGCCGGTACAGTATGGTGGTGATTACCCCAACAATTATGTCTATCCAAACAACTATCATCAGGATTGGGGGTATCACCCATGTGACGCCCCCAAAATAGGTCCATTCCATCCAACCCATTCTGAGTCGCCAAATACATGGTATAGAAATAACTACAACTTTATTATTACAACATAGAAACTCTGAGTTTAAATACAGATATTGTCATCTAGACAATATCCACACGCAAATAAATCCCCATCATAATTATTGATACATTATTTTATAAAAATGGTGAGGACTACTAAACAACTCTCTCTAGAACCTTCATTCCATACCCCGACTAGTACTCGCTACATTCTTGCCTCCTAAGAAGAAAAATGGAACAAAAAGGAAAAGGGTGAGCTCAACTAGCCCAGTAAAGAATGTTATGACTAAGATAATATAGAACAAATTATCGTTAGTCTTCAACAGGAAAAAAATCGATAGAATACAATAGACAACAAGTTTCGATCAATATTCAGAATGGCGAAATAATAATTCATAGAAGAGTTACGTAGAGAATGAAATCTACTATAATCTATGAATTTAACGGTCCATCATCAATATTTTATCCTCAGTAACATCAATCAATATTCATCTCAAATCAAATATTCATCTTTGCACTACTGTGCCAAAGATATTCATCGATGATCATGTTCATCTCAACACTGCTCATCTTTGCACTAAAGGCCAAAGATATTCATCGATCGACCATGTTCATTTAAACACTGCTCATCTTTTGCACTTACAAAGCCAAAGATATTCTTCAGAAATCATTCATCTTTGCACTACTGGGCCAAAGATATTCAATAATATCATCATTTAAGACCGAGGATGATGAAAATATTTTTAAAGAAACGAATCCAAAGAAAAACAAAATGACAAGGATTAAGGATTCGTACTTGGTTTTATCCACGTCCAAAATACCTCAAAAATAATCATAGTGGTGTAAAATTCAAGAATGATCAAAACATGGATACAATCAAAGCTAGTATCCAGAATAGATATTTTGGACGAAAAAGAAGAAATTTTATTTTTCGATGAATAGTGCCGTATACGTGAATAGTGCCGTATACGTGAATAGTAACTCCGACACCAAAAGATAGAAATTCCACAAAAAACATTTTCACGCTTCATGAATAGTACTTGTGAATAGTAACTCGTGAATAGTAACTCATGAATAGTAACTCGTGAATAGTAACTCATGAATAGTAACCCCGACATGAAAAAGTTCTAAATTTGATAAAAAGTTCCAACCAATATTTCAGCATAATGATATTGAAGAAATAATATCATTACGAAAAAAAAATATCCCTTACCTCGAAAGACAGTACTTCTAGTTGAAACATCGGATATAGTGCTGAAGGGAACTTGCACCGTCTAACAATACTCAAAGTATACTCAAAATACTCACAAGAATACGCTCGATAATATAGAGAGAGAAAGAGAGAAAACTTTGTTTCTGGTGTGATTTTCAATTCTAACTTAGCCCTCTATTTATAGGAAAATGTTAGCCCGCCGAAGCAGACTTGACCTGCTACCTGATGGCTTTACCTGCTACTATTGCCACCCACCACATTTGAAATAAAATTCAGCACATTTTTTCACCAACCAAAAGTGGGGCCCACAAATTCTAGAATTTTCCATCAAAATCATTTATAACCTAATTTCTGAATCAGTCACCTCTTAAAATTCATAATAAATTATACGCTCATCTTTAACGGTTCAAAATTTGTGGACATATACTCAACTTATATATGTATAACATATCCAAAAATTACAACGATCCAACTGTCGGATTAAAAATTATAACTCACATAATATAGCTGTAATAACAACGATTTGATCTTTTAATACCACCAATCCGACAAAATACTGATAAAACACCTCAACATTAACTCATTCATTTATAACCACATAAATAAACCCATCATTTATATCCTCATAAAATAAATATTTCCTTATCATATGAATCAATAATTAATTATTCACAAATAATATTACAGAATCACATTTATGACAACCAGGCTGTTCCCAGGAAAGAGGGGGCTTTCCAATAAGGATCTCTCCTTACTGGCGCGCAATTAGGTGACCAAACCTCTCCTTAGACAGAAATACTATTGATCTGATAATGGGAAATACTGTGCAGTGACAATTATTGAAACAATAATAATATAAAATATCAAATATTATTATTCAAATAATATGAATTATTGATCTGATAATGGGAAATATCATGCGGTGACAATTATTGAAACAATAATAATATAAAATATCAACGCAACAATTATTGAATCAATAAAATAAAATATTGAATAAGAATTCATCGTGAAAATTATTGAGTAGTGCCTTCTTACGTAAGGATCAATAATTCAACAATCTTGCAATACCGCGGCGCTAACTTTTGCAACCACGCCAGACATCAGATTTTAACCAATTTGGATATTCCAACAGTCTTAATTCAGAATAACTACGCCAAGCTATTTATAACCACCCAAACTTTTTCGCTTTCCTCATCCAATCGCTTTCAAGTATGGGGCCCACACATGGTCGCTACTTGTGTATGCATTTAATATTCCCCGACGATGCGAATATTCCACGACCAAACGAATATTCCCCGACAAAATGAATATTTTATAACCACTTGCTTATTTTGAAATATTTATGATTTAACCCTTAACCATCCACATTAATCAAATCAACCCTTACTATTTCAAAATAATAAATAGAGAAAATTAAATTTCATTAATAATAAGTTGGGGTCTTACAACCTCCCTCCTTATGAAATTTCTTCCTCGAAATTGACGACGCGTGCACAGTGTTTCAAAAGATGAGGATACCTCGCTTTCATTTCCGCTTCCAATTCCCGTGTCATTTCCTCTATAGCATGATTCCTCCACAAAACTTTAACTTGTGGTATGACCTTTCATGCGTAGGACATGCTCCTTCCTATCCAAAATCTTGACAGTACCTCCTCATACGTTAAGTCTTCTGGCTATCTCGTCCGGGTTCTAACTCAATGACGTAGTTCGGTCGTCCACATATTTACGTAACATCGATACGTGAAAACGCGTTATGAACACGCGTCATACTTGGCGGTAAAAACGAGTCTATAGGCCACGCCCTATTCGATCGAGAATTTCAATCGGATTAATAAATCGAATGTTTGAGCTTTCCTCACCTCACCGATTCTTGCTTTTGAAATAACAACTTCTTGCACCTCCTTCTTCAAATTCATCACCTCCGTGTGTGTAGCTTGAATGAACTTTAACTTTATCGATTAAAGTCGATTATACTCGTATATCATCACGTGCATCAGTATATCATCACGTGGGTACCTAGAGTTTTCATCTCCATCTCTATTATTTGTAAATTATATGAAATTAGTCTTTGACAATATCGTACTTTCGTACTTGTATACGATCTTCTACTCAACACGCCGGCTACCACGTTAAGCTTTTCCGGGATGGCATGGTCGAACATGTCTTTGAAATGAGTCTCCTCTTGAGTTCTTGAAGCTCTTCCCACATTCCTTGCTCCATTCGAATTTTGTATCTCTACGAGTTAGCTACGTTAATGGAATAGCGATTCGAGAATATCCTTCAACGAATCTCCGATAATAACCAACTAAGCCTAAAAAACTACGCATTTCGATTACCGACTTAGGTTGTTCTCAACTGTGACTCATATCCCAACCTTGGATAGCACGTCACAATGACACCTATCGATTTTACTATCACATCTAATATGGTGTCCCCCACGAGAGTCTCGGCTTGGTGCATTCCACAAAGGAAGTCACAAGATAAAGGCTCAGTACCAAATTCTATAGTTGAATTTTAACTCCTCAAGTTCAATAGAGCCATTCGATATGAGATTTTAGAAATGAGTTTTGTACTGGGTTCAAATTCGATACAAAATTTAATATCGAGCTTTGGGAGTAAGCCAAGAAATTCTTCGAAAAATACGTCGGGAAAATCAATAACAACAAGAATATTATTCAAATCTGACGTGTCTTTATTCAAATCCATAACATGGACTAAGAAAACTTGACATCCGTAATAAACGAATGACTTCATGGCTTGATCTAAAAATGTTTGATTACAATGGTTTGATTGCTTGAATTCGAATAACAAAGTTGCTTAGGAATATGAAAACTAACAACCTTACGAAAGTAATCAATTTTGGCATGATGAGTAGTTAACCTTAAAATCACATCAAAAGCAAATATCTCTATAGAAATAAGGTTAACAGGTAATGTGATAGTGCCAACTTGAATCAAGCAAGATTTCTAAACAACAGATGTAATGAAAGTTTCTCCTAACGGATTCTCCATAAATAGGTCAAAGTCTAATTTCTCCGTAGTCAAGTTCAAACGTTGAGCGCAAGCAAGAGAGATAAAAGAATGGGTAGAACCGGTATCTAGTAAGGTATAAACTTCGCAAGAATTTATAATTAACTAACCCGTGCTAACTTCGTTCGGGTTCCTCGCATTTTGACTGGTCACGACAAACGCTCTTCCAAGAACCGTTGACTTTGACTTTTCTTGGACATCCTTTTGAGTCACCATTCCCGCTGGACTGGGTTTCGATATCGTACAATCTCGAGCGATATGTCCTTCCTTTCCACAATTATAGCATACCTTAAACTGTTGTGGGCAGTTTGGACTGATATGTCCCTCTTTCCCGCATTTATAACATATGACCGGTGGTCGTTTCTCCTCCCTTAAAACTAGTTGCTCTCGGGCGCCGACGCTTCATATGGTCGTTGTTGAATCTCCTCTTTTAAAATCTCCTCCCACTCGCTTCTATTTTTTCATGGCCACGATTACCACCAGAGTGGTAACCATTTTTGTCCGTCTGCTTTCTATCTCCACCGGGTTATCATTATCCTGCTGATCGCTATCTATCGGTACGATCCTCGTTGTGGTCCTCGGTTGACCGTACTCGTTATCTCGCTCTAATAATTGAGCCTGTTTTACAACATCCGAGTAGAGAAAATTTATGAGAATGAGATATCGACGTATCTGGGTTTCAAACCTCTCGTAAACATCCGCGTCATCGTTCCTCATTCTCCACCAAATGAGGTGCAAACTCGGATAACTCCGCGAACTTCGCCTCGTCTTTGGGACACCGCCATGTTATTCTCGCTCTAGTCTAATAAACTCCACTTCCTTCATATGATTTAATACTTTCGTGGAAGTACTTGTCATTGAACTGCTTCTGAAATGTCTCCCATGATATCTTTGAGAGCGGGCCGGATGGTGCTTGCTGCATTCTCCCACCAATGAGTCTCGCCTCGCCACGGAACATAAAAGTAGCGAATGGAACCTTCTGTTCCTCCGTGCATCCCAAGACATCGAATATCTTGGTAATTTGCTTGACCCATATTTCCGCCATGATCGGATCTGGCTTTCCCCTAAATTCTCGTGGTCCCAACTCTTTGAATCGCTTGGTGTGACAACCCGTGAATTGCTATCATTTCCCATCAGATTTTGAACACGAGTCTCCTCGTCTGATTTTTGCATGAACTGCAAAAAACTTCTAAACATCCCCTCGTTCCTCATCTCGCTTTCAAAGGTGTTGTTCATGGGAGGAACATTGCCACTTATTGCACGCGTTTTCCTCGTTGGTGAGTACAGGCATCTCCACGGTCTCATTTACTCCACTAAATATTCTCGATCGACATTCTCAAATCATCGCATAAAATAAGGGTTAATTAAGGAAATCAATATATCACATAATATCCCTATATATTGACCAACTAACAAATAAGCTTAGGTAGGACACACTAGCAAAGGATTTACTCTGCCTCTCCCCTCTAGTTCTATTCCCCGATCTCCGCCAGAGATCATATCCTAAAGCTCGATACCAACCGGACGCCCCAAAATAGGTCCATTCCATCCAACCCATTCTCGAGTCGCCAAATACATGGTATAGAAATAACTACAACTTTATTATTACAACATAGAAACTCGAAGTTTAAATACGAGATATTGTCATCTAGACAATATCCACACGCAAATAAATCCCCATCATAATTATTGATACATTATTTTATAAAAATGGTGAGGACTACTAAACAACTCTCTAGAACCTTCATTCCATACCTCGACTAGTACTACTACATTCTCTTGCCTCCCGAGAAGAAAAATGGAACAAAAGGAAAAGGGTGAGCTCAACTAGCCCAAGAAGAATGTTATGACTAAGATAATATAGAACAAATTATCGTTAGTCTTCAACAGGAAAAATCGATAGAATACAATAGACAACAAGTTTCGGATCAATATTCGCAATGAAATAATAATTCATAGAAGAGTTACGTAGAGAATGAAATCTACTATAATCTATGAATTTAACGATCCATCATCAATATTTTATCCTCAGTAACATCAATCAATATTCATCTCAAATCAAATATTCATCTTTGCACTACAGGCCAAAGATATTCATCGATCGGTCATGTTCATCTCAACACTGCTCATCTTTGCACTAAAGGCCAAAGATATTCATCATCGATCATGTTCATTTAAACACACTGCTCATCTTTGCACTACAGCCAAAGATATTCTTCAAAATCATTCATCTTTTACTACAGGGCCAAAGATATTCAATAATATCATCATTTAAGACCGAGGATGATGAAAATATTTTTAAAGAAAACGAATCCAAAGAAAACAAAATGACAAGGATTAAGGATTCGTACTTGGTTTTATCCACGTCCAAAATACCTCAAAAATAATCATAGTGGTGTAAATTCAAGAATGATCAAAACATGGATACAATCAAAGCTAGTATCCGAATAGATATTTTGGACGAAAAGAAGAAATTTTATTTTTCGATGAATAGTGTCAGATATCGTGAATAGTCACAGTATCGTGAATAAGTAACTCACACCAAAAGATAGAAATTCCACAAAAAACATTTTCACGCTTCATGAATAGTACTTGTGAATAGTAACTCGTGAATAGTAACTCATGAATAGTAACTCGTGAATAGTAACTCATGAATAAGTAACCCCATATGAAAAAGTTCTAAATTTGATAAAAGTTCCAACTAATATTTCAAAGATAATGATATTGAAGAAATAATATCATTACTGAAAAAAATAATATCCCTTACCTCGAAAAGACAAGACTTCTAGTTGAAACATCTGGATATAGTCTTTGAAGGAACTTGCAACTCCTAACAATACTCAAAGTATACTCAAAATACTCACAAGAATACGCTCGATAATATAGAGAGAAAGAGAAAACTTTGTTTCGGTGTGATTTTCAATTCTAACTTAGCCCTCTATTTATAGGAAAATGTTAGCCCGAAGCCAAGAGACTTGACACTCTTACACCGATGGCTTTACCTACTATACTATTGCCACCCACCACATTTGAAATAAAATTCAAAGACATTTTTTCACCAACCAAAAGTGGGGCCCACAAATTCTAGAATTTTCCATCAAAATCATTTATAACCTAATTTAATCACCACCACTCTTAAAATTCATAATAAATTATACGCTCATCTTTAATCGGTTCAAAATTTGTGGACATATACTCAACTTATATATGTATAACATATCCAAAAATTACAACGATCCAACTGCGGATTAAAAATTATAACTCACACAATATAGTTGTAATAACAACGATTTGATCTTTTAATACCACTAATCCGGCAAAATCTTGATAAAACACCTCAACATTAACTCATTCATTTATAACCACATAAATAAACCCATCATTTATATCCTCATAAAATAAATATTTCCTTATCATATGAATCAATAATTAATTATTCACAAATAATATTACGTAATCACATTTATAACAACCAAATTCATTCCTCAGAAAGAGGGGCTTTCCAATAAGGATCTCTCCTTCTCACGCGCCGCAATTAGGTGACCAAACCTCTCCTTAGATGTAACTTTCTAGACATTGCCAATAATGTTATCTAATAATATTATTCAAATAATATGAATTATTGATCCGATAATGGGAAATCTTTGTGCGATGACAATTATTGAAACAATAATAATATAAAATATCAACGCAACAATTATTGAATCAATAAAATAAAATATTGAACAATAACTCACCGTGAAAATTATTGAGTAGTGCCTTCTTACGTAAGAATCAATAATTCAACAATCTTCATGCAATACCGTATACTCTTTAAAGCAACCACGCCAGACATCAGTATTTTTAACCACCGGTATTCCAACGGTCTTAACGGTAACAACTACGCCTGCTATTTATAACCACCCAAACTTTTTCGCTTTCCTCATCCAATCGCTTTCCGTTATGGGGCCCACACGGTCACTACTGTGTCAAATTTAATATTCCCGACAAAGATTTAATATTCCACGACCAAACGAATATTCCCCGACAAAAATGAATATTTTATAACCACTTGCTTATTTTGAAATATTTATATTTAACCCTTAACCATCCACATTAATCAAATCAACCCTTACTATTTCAAAATAATAAATAGAAAAATTAAATTTCATTAATAATAAGTTGGGGTCTTACAACCTCCCCTCGCTATGAAATTTCTTCCTCGAAATTGACGTGCGTGCACAGTGTTTCAAAAGATGAGGATACCTCGCTTTCATTTCCGCTTTCCAATTCCCGTGTCATTTCCTATATAGCATGATTCCTCCACAAAACTTTAACTTGTGGTATGACCTTTGCGCGTAGGACATGCTCCTTCCTATCCAAAATCTTGACAGGTACCTCCTCATACGTTAAGTCTTCGGCTATCTCGTCCGGTTCTAACTCAATGACGTAGTTCGGGTCGTCCACATATTTACGTAACATCGATACGTGAAAAACGTTATGAACACGCGCGTCATACTTGGCGGTAAAAGCGAGTCTATAGGCCACGCCCCTATTCGATCGAGAATTTCAATCGGATTAATAAATCGAATGTTTGAGCTTTCCTCACCTCACCGATTCTTGCTTTTGAAATAACAACTTCTTGCACCTCCTTCTTCAAATTCATCACCTCGGTGTGTAGCTTGAATGGCTTTAACTTTATCGATTAAAGTCGATTATACTCAGTATATCATCACGCACTCAGATATCATCACGTGGGTACCTAGAGTTTTCATCTCCATCTCTATTATTTGTAAATTATACGAAATTAGTCTTTGACAATATCGCACTCGTATTTCATATACGATCTTCTACTCAACACGCCGCCTACCACGCGTTCGCTTTTCGAGGATGGCATGGTCGAACATGTCTTTAAATGAGTCTCCTCTTGAGTTCTTCAAGCTCTTCCCACATTCCTTGCTCCATTCGAATTTTGTATCTCTACGAAAGTTAGCTACGTTAATGGAATAGCGATTCGAGAATATCCTTCAACGAATCTCCGATAATAACCAACTAAGCCTGAAAACTACGCATTTCGATTACCGACTTAGGTTGTTCTCAATCGTGACTCATATCCCAACCTTGATAAGCACGTCCACAATGACACCTATCGCTTTACTATCACACGAATATGGTGTCCCCCTACGAAGAGTCTCGCGGTGCATTCCACAAAGGAAGTCACAAGATAAAGGCTCAGTACCAAATTTATAGTTGAATTTTTAACTCACGAAGTTCAATAGAGCCATTCGATATGAGATTTTAGAAATGAGTTTTGTACCGGGTTCAAATTCGATACAAAATTTAATATCAAGCTTTGGGAGTAAGCCAAGAAATTCTTCAGAAAATACGTCAGGAAAAATCAATAACAACAAGAATATTATTCAAATCTGACGTGTCTTTATTCAAATCCATAACATGGACTAAGAAAACTTGACATCCGTAATAAACGAATGACTTCATGGCTTGATCTGAAAATGTTTGATTACAATGGTTTGATTGCTTGAATTCGAATAACAGGTTGCTTAGGAATATGAAAACTAACAACCTTACGAAAGTAATCAATTTTGGCATGATGAGTAGTTAACCTTAAAATCACATCAAAAGCAAATATCTCTATAGAAATAAGGTTAACAGGTAATGTGATAGTGCCAACCTGAATCAAGCAAGATTTCTAAACAACGTATGTAATGAAAGTTTCTCCTAACGGATTCTCCATAAATAGGTCAAAGTCTAATTTCTCCGTAGTCAAGTTCAAACGTTGAGCGCAAGCAAGAGAGATAAAAGAATGGGTAGAACCGGTATCTAGTAAGGTATAAACTTCGCAAGAATTTATAATTAACTAACCCGTGCTAACTTCGTTCGGGTTCCTCGCATTTTGACCGGTCACGACAAATGCTCTTCCAAGAACCGTTGACTTTGACTTTTCTGGGACATCCTTTTGAGTCACCATTCCCATTGGATCTGGTTTCGATATCGTCATAATCTCGAAAGCGATATGTCCTTCCTTTCCATAATTATAGCATACCTTAAATCACTGTGGACAGTTTGGACCGATATGTCCTCTTTCCGCATTTATAACATATGACCGGTGGGGTCTTTCTCCTCCCTTAAAACTAGTTGCTACTGGCGCTGACGTCTTCATATGGTCGTTGTTGAATCTCCTCTTTTTAAAATCTCCTCCCGACTCGCTTCTATTTTCATGGCCACGATTACCACCAGAGTGGTAACCATTTTTGTCCGTCTGCTTTTCTCCTCACCGGTTATCATTATCCTGTTGATCGCTATCTCTCGGTACGATCCTCGGTTGTGGTCCCTCAATTGGCCGTACTTTCGTTATCTCGCTCTAATAATTGAGCCTGCTTACAACATCTCGAGTAGAGAAAAATTTATGAGAAATGAGATATCGACGTATGCCGGGTTTTAAACCTCTCTGTAAACATCCGCGTCATACGTTCCTCATTCTCCACCAAATGAGGTGCAAACTCGATAACTCCGCGAACTTCGCCCTCGTCTTTGGGACAATCAAAGTTATTCTCTCTAGTCTAATAAACTCCACTTCCTTCATATGACGAATACTTTCGTGGAAGTACTTGTCATTGAATCGCTTTCTGAAATGTCTCCCATGATATCTTTGAAAAGTGCGGTTGGATGGGTACGCTTCACGAGACTCCCACCAGATGAGTCCGCCTTCGCCACGAACATAAAGTAGCGAATGGAACCTTCGTTCCTCCGTGCATCCCAAGACATCGAATATCTTGGTAATTTGCTTGACCCATATTTCCGCCATGATCGGATCTGGCTTTCCCTTAAATTCGGTGGTCCCAACTCTTTGAATCGCTTGGGTTGTGACAACCCGTGAATTGCTATCATTTCCTCCTCAGTATTTTGAACACGAGTCTCCCTCGTCGATTTTTGCATGAATCGCAAAAACTTCTAAACATCCCTCGTTCCTCATCTCGCCGGTGGTGTTGTTCACGGGAGGAACATTGCCACCAAGCTGCACGTTTTCCTCGTTGGTGAGTACAGCATCTCCACGGTCCTCATTTACTCCACTAAATATTCTCAATCGACATTCTCAAATCATCACATAAAATAAGGGTTAATTAAGGAAATCAATATATCACATAATATCCCTATATACTGACCAACTAACAAATAAGCTTAGGTAGGACACACTAGCAAAGGATTTACTCGTCTCTCCCCTCCTAGTTCTATTCCCCGATCTCCGCCAGAGATCATATCCCTAAGCTCTGATACCAACTGTGACGCCCCCAAAATAGGTCCATTCCATCCAACCCATTCTGAGTCGCCAAATACATGGTATAGAAATAACTACAACTTTATTATTACAACATAGAAACTCTGAGTTTAAATACAGATATTGTCATCTAGACAATATCCACACGCAAATAAATCCCCATCATAATTATTGATACATTATTTTATAAAAATGGTGAGGACTACTAAACAACTCTCTCTAGAACCTTCATTCCATACCTCGACTAGTACTCGCTACATTCTTGCCTCCTGAGAAGAAAAATGGAACAAAAAGGAAAAGGGTGAGCTCAACTAGCCCAGTAAAGAATGTTATGACTAAGATAATATAGAACAAATTATCGTTAGTCTTCAACAGGGAAAAATCTGATAGAATACAATAGACAACAAGTTTCAGATCAATATTCGCAGCGGAAATAATAATTCATAGAAGAGTTACGTAGAGAATGAAATCTACTATAATCTATGAATTTAATAAATCCATCATCAATATTTTATCCTCAGTAACATCAATCAATATTCATCTCAAATCAAATATTCATCTTTGCACTACAGAAAGCCAAAGATATTCATCACCGATCATGTTCATCTCAACACTGCTCATCTTTGCACTAAAGGCCAAAGATATTCATCATCGATCATGTTCATTTAAACACTGCTCATCTTTTTGACTACTGGGCCAAAGATATTCTTCAGAAATCATTCATCTTTGCACTACAGGCCAAAGATATTCAATAATATCATCATTTAAGACTGAGGATGATGAAAAATATTTTTAAAGAAACGAATCCAGTGAAACAAAATGACAAGGATTAAGGATTCGTACTTGGTTTTATCCACGTCCAAAAATACCTCAAAAATAATCATAGTGGTGTAAAATTCAAGAATGATCAAAACATGGATACAATCAAAGCTAGTATCCAGAATAGATATTTTGGACGAAAAGAAGAAATTTTATTTTTCGATGAATAAAGTCAGATAATCGTGAATAGTCTTGATACGTGAATAAGGCCGTGATATCGTGAATAGTAACTCAAACACCAAAAGATAGAAATTCCACAAAAAAAAACATTTTCACGCTTCATGAATAGTACTTGTGAATAGTAACTCGTGAATAGTAACTCATGAATAGTAACTCATGAATAGTAACCCCATATGAAAAAAGTTCCAAATTTGATAAAAAGTTCCAACTAATATTTCAAAGATAATGATATTGAAGAAATAATATCATTACGAAAAAAAATAATATCCCTTACCTCGAAAGACAAGATTTCTAGTTGAAACACCTTGGATATAGTCTTCAAGGAACTTGCACCGCCTAACAATACTCAAAGTATACTCAAAATACTCACAAGAATACGCCGATAATATAGAGAGAAAGAGAAAAACTTTGTTTCGTGTGTGATTTTCAATTCTAACTTAGCCCTCTATTTATAGGAAAATGTTAGCCCGGCCAAGGCATTTTGACTTGCTACCGATGATGGCTTTACTCGCTACTATTGCCACCCACCACATTTGAAATAAAATTCAAAGACATTTTTTCACCAACCAAAAGTGGGGCCCACAAATTCTAGAATTTTCCATCAAAATCATTTATAACCTAATTTCGAATCAACACCTCTTAAAATTCATATTAAATTATACGCTCATCTTTAATTCGTTTCAAAATTTGTGGACATATACTCAACTTATATATGTATAACATATCCAAAAATTACAACGATCCAACTCTGCTTGATTAAAAATTATAACTCACATAATATAGTCAGAATAACAACGATTTGATCTTTTAATACCACCAATCCGGCAAAAATACTTGATAAAACACCTCAACATTAACTCATTCATTTATAACCACATAAATAAACCCATCATTTATATCCTCATAAAATAAATATTTCCTTATCATATGAATCAATAATTAATTATTCACAAGTAATATTACGTAATCACATTTATGATAACCAAATTTGCTCCCAGAAAGAGGGGCTTTCCAATAAGGATCTCTCCTCATCAGCCGCAATTAGGTGACCAAACCTCTCCTTAGATGTAACTTTCTAGACATTGCCAATAATGTTATCTAATAATATTATTCAAATAATATGAATTATTGATCCGATAATGGGAAATCTTGTGCGAAGGACAATTATTGAAACAATAATAATATAAAATATCAACGCAACAATTATTGAATCAATAAAATAAAATATTGAACAAGAATTCTCTTGTGAAAAATTATTGAGTAGTGCCTTTCACGTAAGGATCAATAATTTAACAATCATCAGCAATACTGCAGCTACTGCTTGTGCAACCACGCCAGACATCGTATTTTAACCACCGGGTATTCCAATAGTCTTAACTCAGAATAACTACGCCAATTATTTATAACCACCCAAACTTTTTTGTTTTCCTCATCCAATCGCTTTCAAGCATGGGGCCCACACATGGGTCATTACCGCATCGCATTTAATATTCCCCGACAATACGAATATTCCACGACCAATCGAATATTCCCCGACAAAAATGAATATTTTATAACCACTTGCTTATTTTGAAATATTTGCGTATTTAACCCTTAACTATCCACATTAATCAAATCAACCCTTACTATTTCAAAATAATAAATAGAGAAAATTAAATTTCATTAATAATAAGTTGGGGTCTTACAACCCAGATTTTTCATGGAGCCATACTCATCAAGATCAGTTTTATGCTCCAAGTCCAATATACCCACCGGATTTCTCGTGTTCATCTCCACTACAACAGGAGGAACCTTCAAATTTGGAGGAAATTTTGTTTAAGTTCATAGCTTCAAGTTAGGAGAGGAGGATTATTCAAGAGATATAGAGTCAAAATTTTGCGAACCAAATGGAACAACTAATAAATGCCTCGAATATTTGTCCTCAATACACTTGACCCTATGACATGGATTCCGAGATTGATGGAGAGCCCGAACAAAATCTGCAACTAGATGAGCCACTAGATGTTGAAAGAGAGGAAATAATTGGGAACCAAGAAAAGGAGATCGACGAAGAGTTAACTGTAAGATTCAACGAAGATTAGCCGATTTCATTAGTATCCCATGTGCCTCATCCACCAAAGTTCAAGAATCCGGGCAGTTTTGCAAAACCAGGCCAAATTGGCAGTCATGTTGTCGGCAAAGCTCTTTGTGACATAAGAGCTAGTACAGTTGTGGAGTCATGATGGAATGAAAAGGAGAAGATAGAGGAAGATCCCATTGTGTTTATTAAGCTTCAATGCCCTAATCTGATCATCGGCATAATGGAAAAAACACCTAGTTTTTGGACGTTCTTAATTGGGAACATATCTACAAAGAGCACGCTAGGTGACTTTTATTCAAGGGTCATTACTAATGGGAACCTCCGAAAAAAGACATTATTACTGATGGATGGAGGGTTCCTCAATTTTCGTAGGGGAATTAGATAGAGAATTGAAGAAGTCATGCTGAGACTATAAAACAAGCGCTTATTGGGAGGCAACCCAAGTTTAATTTTTATTTTTAGTTTTTATTAGGTTTTATATTAGAAGTTTTGAATTTGCATTTATTTAGAATTTATTAAAATTGTTTCTATCATGGTTTACAGGTTATTCAAGTAAAATTCAAGTGTGGTGCCCAATTTGTTCCATGTGCCTAGCCTATTCTCCAAACTTAGCAGACACGGAGGAAGATTACTATATTTTTTAGGGAAATCCTCTGCTTTAATTTTTTCTATTTTAGCCATTGAGGACAATGTCTAGTTTAAGTTTGGGGGCATTTTAGTTCCGTATTGCATATAGTTAGTTATTTGCATTATAGTTCGTTATTTTTACGTGTTATCATTGTGTTTTTACATTTAGTGTGCATATAATACATGGTAGTTAATTGCATATTCATATATGTGTTGCATTAGTATGTGTTCATGTAGTATTATAGTTTTATTCGCATTTTAGGATTGCATGTTCATAGTAGATTGTGGTATTTAGGTTATGAAAATGTTTTAGATTGTTATAGTTTTATCGCGTGATTCCAGATGTTAGATAGTTAAGTATATTTTGGGCTAATGATGAGACTGGAATTGCATAAACAAGTTAGTATTGATTATTAAGCCTTTGATGTGATTTCTTGTCTTGATTTAAATCTTTATCTGTTTGAAACTGATATTATCAGGATAACACATGTTAAGAAACGACCATGTTGGCTGATTAAGTCTAAATGGATATATAATGGATTTCTAAAGGATAATGCTAGTTGAATGAAAGATTAATAAGAATAGGCAGTGATGGCTAAAGTTAGACATGAATTTAAGTTTGGGGGGAAATATTTGGAGTATATAAGCTTTAAAAAAAAAGGAAAAAAAAGATGAAAATCGTGGCTAGTTTTGTTTCGGGGCCTTTGTTACTTGAGCAATTAAGCCCGATGGAGTGTCTCTACACCTAGCATCCTAAAGTCTTATATGGTCTAAGAGTCGTTGGTCGAAAGCTCGCTAAGGGGTAGCATTGTTAGCCTAATGGAATGAGACATTGCACAGTCATGGGAAAAAATGAATAAAATGGGAAAAAGTGCAAAAAAGCCCCCGTTAAAAAAAATAAAATAAAAATAAAGCATAAGTATTCCATTTTGACCCTTGGACTTTGGTAATTGTTTGATTTTAGCCGAATCTAGTTTATTTGAGGAGTTCTCGAGTTTACACTGTATGATGCCTTTTAAGAAATTTATTATGTTTCACATTTTGCTTTTCATCAGTTAGCATGGTTGTTGAGCACACACGCACGATATCAGTAATAACAGGTTTAGATTTGATGATTGTTGGGATATTATTGATCTGTCTTGATATGATGTACTAGCATGTTATTGTGATTTTTCTGAGGCTTGATGAGTATACTGTATTCGGTTTGATTGCTGAAATTACAAACATGTAGATAGTTATATGTGCATTTGCATGGTTTATTTAGTTTTTCTTGTTGCATTATGTTTTTTTTTGCTTGAGGACAAGCAAATGTTTAAGTTTGGGGGTATTTGATGAGTGAGTTTTATACTCATAATTGAGTGCGTTTGAGCTTAATCTTTTGGATGTTTTTAAGTGTTTGTGTCTATTCATGTATGTTTTATGTTGTTTTGTAGAAATTGGGACAAAAGTTACTTGGATTGACGTTTGGGGTTGCTAGATTCGCGTTTTTGGCTAGCCATTTACATAGCACCTACTTCAGAGCCAATTTCAGTATTGCTCCGAACCTTATTTCAAAAAACTCAAAGAATGAAAGTTGTATATCTACATCTCCTCTTTTCGGAACATCTTGAATAGTCAAAATCGGAGTTTGAACAAATAAGTTATGGCCATTTTCCCAAAGGGTGTCAGAGCAGAAAATTTCAGAAAATGTTCTAGCGCGGGGGCGCCCATTTCAAGCCTATTCTCCACGTCGGGGCACTAGGAGGTAGTGGTGCAGTGCCGTGAACAGCACTAGGGCACTGGGGAAGGGTTTGGTCAAGCTTGGACGCGTTTTGGGGCGAATTTTAACACTTTTTTACTCCAAATTGGATTGGGTTTGTTCCTAAGCTAAAAATTGGACTTGTAACCTATAAATACATGATGTAAGGCATAAAATAAAGGGGGATTACATATATTAGCTTAGATAAAATACTCCATTAGATTAGAACATAAACCCTAGTTTATATTGGATTGTTGGAGATTGAAGCAACTTGAGGATCATTGAAGATTCAATGCAGGAGCGGAAGAGGAGTCTCAAGACTACTGACAACAGATTCTATTCTCTTCTCTTCTCTTACTTTTATCTTTTAATGTTTATTCAGTTGTGGATTCTTGATTTTAATTCAATGACAATGAACTAAATTTCTTTTATTAAGACTACAAATTGAACCTTTTATATCTATGAATTAATTATTTAATTTATTTCAATTATTTATGTCAAGGTGAATTGTTTATCATGTTTTGTGCGTATTGATTAATTATTTGGCCAGTAATTACCGTGTTACTCTAGAAGGATTCGGAAGATGAAATCTAGGGTTGGAATTGGACATGGTAACATGTAGGCTTAATTATATGCATGAGATGAATAATTAGGGTTGTAAATTGAATAGGAATATATGTTCACTGCGTGTAACAAATTGGGAATTGGAAATTAACGGGTTTGATTTAATTATTTTGGATAGGAATATCGCAGGATTAATTGAATTGAATAAAAGTTAACTGATCACTTGGGAAAGGGCTTTTAACAACTAGAATTCATGTTAACAATTTAGGTGGCATAATAATTTGGTTAATTGGATAATTGGTTTATAGTTCATAATTGGGGATATTGTAGTATTAACTTTTATTTATTTGAATTCATTTATAAAGTAATTCAGTTTAATTAGTTAATTTAGTTTGCTTAATTTTAAAAATCATAAATTGCAGTTGTTTAAATAAAATTAGTTTGGTTAAGAACTAGTACTTGGTGAATTTTATTAAATAATTCCTCTTGGGAACGATACTCTACTTTCACTTTATTGCTTGTTGACCGTGTATACATACTTGCACGCATGTTTTGATTGTGAAATCGACCAACAACATCTCCAGTTGCACAACATTTGGCTGCTCTCCACTTGCATCCTCGCCTTGCCTTCTTGTGTTTGTTTGTTGTTGATTGGCCATATATGGTTATGTTGAACTCCCTTTTGAAGCGTTTTCAATAATATGTTGGTCAAGATCCAGGTTTGCGCCTTGGAACTGGATCCGGTGAGGTAATGTTATTTGTTGGTGAAGAAGCTCTTCTTGTTGTTTTCCCACTTCGAGTTGTGGGCATACCTTTCACGAATTCTACACCTCCCCAGCAGAGTCGCCAAAGAAATGTGGGCAAGAAAATCGTGTTTTGCTAGTTAGGATTTCGTGTTTGCTGAAGAGGAAAAAAATCCATGAAGAGCACAAAATTGATTGATTGATTGAAGAGGCGATAAGACAGATGGGCAATTACTCCAATGCCACGTGGCAGAACTCCTAGAATCCGAAAACCGTGTTAGGGTAGCAGGGATTCCAAGAGCCTTCTTGAGTGCTTCGAGTTGAGAGAACGTCCAAGTCTTGAGTACTTTGAGAGGGAATGCCCAAGTCTTCAGTCACCAAAGAGTTCCCCTTTATAGAATGGAAGGAGTATTTATAGAGTTTCCTATAATTAAGTAGTCACATGTCAGGCACATGTCTTCAGGAAAATTCCAGAAATACTGTGACGCCCCCAAAATTAGGTATACGTCACCCATCCTGGGTCGCCACTTACATGGTACATAAATTCAAATACAACTTACTAATATAACTGTAAGTATACAATACGACATAAACCGTGAGTTTGAATACAAATATTGTCTACTAGATATTATACAAACTCAAAAGGAGTCCTCATTACAACTATTATCACACTATTTCACGCTGAATAGTGAGGACTACTAATGCTATCCTCTGGACCATTACTTCGCTCCCCGACTCGTCCCAAATATGTTCTCATTTCCTAAAAGAACAAAGTGAAAGAAAGGGTGAGCTCAACTAGCCCAAAGAAGAAATATTATGACTAAGATAATGCGTAATAAATTATCATTAGCCTTCAACAAAGGTTAAACCGATAAAATACAATAGACAACCGCTTTAATCTGCAATGAATATGCAATCCATTAAAAGAGTCAAGTAGAGAATAAAGTCTACTATCTTTTAGGTTTTAAAAGGTTTTCATCAATTTTTATCACGAGACTCGACTTTTAATAATAAACCACCACATCTAATCATCCTCGTACCATGGTCAAGGATTTTCATCAAATTATCAATGGTCATGACTATACCGAATCACCCCGGTCATAATCATACCAAAACTATCCATCAACGCATTATTACAGCCATCGAGGACTTTTGTCACATCATTTATATCAAGTCATGATTATACCGAATGATCCTCGGTCATAATCATACTAAGTTCATCTATGCACGTAAAGCCAAAGATAACATAATATAACATGAGGATGATGACAATGACATAGTAATTCAATAAAACAAGTTCAAGAATTATTTAATCCATGAATTATTAACGTCCAAATTGTCAACATGATAATCGCTTTCGTAGAGTAAAATTCAATAATGATCGTAAGAATATTTCCATGAAAAGATATCGGATGAAACGCAAATATCAAGGATATTCTACTAATTTCATGGAGTATAGAAGTCAAAGATTTAACCAACCGGGTATAATAAAGAATGGAATAACAAAAGAAATCACCATGCATGCGGTACTTGACGATGACATGGTTATTCCAATGTAATAATAATAACGGAACCAGTCGTGAAATTCACAATTCGACGTGATGTTCCAACAGTAATAATAAAGATGGAACCAGATCCTGTGTAAAACACACGAGATAGGATATTCCAACAGAATGATAAAGATTTTAACCAGTCCGTAAAAACACATGCATGTGATGTTCCAACGGTATAATAAAAAGCGGAACCAGTCCCAAGTGTAAAACACACGCATGTGATGTTCCAATGTAATAATAGAAGAATGTCACCAAGTATAGGGTAAACTCAGCATACAAAGTTATTCCAAATGTAATAATAAGCAATGGAATAACATAAGGATTTCACCAAGTATAGGGTATGCCGCGTGATACAAAGTTATGTATAGGGTATGCCACTTTTACAAAGTTATTCCAATGTAATAATAGTGAATGGAATAATGTAAGTTCTCTTCAAGAAGAAAGAATAACACCCCTTACCGTAAAAAGAACCTAATATAGAAGTAGTGAAGTAGCGAATACTCTTCTTCTTTCTATAATTTTTCTCTATAGCTTCTCTCTATAATTTCTCTCTGTAGTTTCAATGAATTCGTAAGAAAATAATGAAGGAATGAGCTTCTATTTATAGGAAAATGGAATGCATAGTAACTAATCCATGAACGGTCCAGATTGATTTACTTTAATCGACGGTCCATATTTAAAGAAAATCTTTTAATAAAATATAATATATTCTATTTATATAAAAACATTTTACTATGCAAACACTATGCAATACTATGCAAAACACTATGCAAAATACTATGCAACACTATGCATAATAAAATATAATATATTCTATTTATAGAATAACTTTAATAAAGTATTCTATTTTATATAAAAAGATGTTTCTCTTTTATTACGTTAATAATATGAATAAAACAAAACGTCATTATCGCTATAATAATTCATATTATTAATCGACAATAATGGAATCAAACTGAGTGACTTCTCACATAAGCATCAATAATCAATACCGTGTGCTACTATGCAACCACACGTATTACTGTACTTTTACTACCGAGTAGTTCAACAGTAACCACGGTAAAACTTCCGCCGTTATTTCAATAAAATATTTTTGTCGCTTTCTCAATCCGATAATAATTACGCTATGTAGGTCCACCAATGATTGAGCCAGTTATGCGAATATTCCTCGCTAAACCGAATATTCCCCACCCAATCGAATATAATATAACCACTTGCATACTTTGCAAAATTTATAAATACTACCCACAACTATAATATTATCTTAAATTCACACCATAATATTAAAAAATTATTTCAACAAAATTTAAATCTTTATTGATAAAATCTGGGTCTCACAATCTCCCTCCTTATGGAATTTCTCCCTCGAAATTAGGGTACGCACTGATATGATAAAGAGGTGAGGTACCTTGAATACCTTTATCGTTAAAAATATTAAATTCATCTTCGCAATCCGCCAAAGATATTCATTAACAATTCATCTTTTTGCTACAAAAGCAAAGATATACAATCAGAAACCAATAATGCCGAGACTCGACAATAGTATCACAACCATGAATTATCCATGCACTCATCGGGCTAAGGATATTCGTGTTTTCAATTACTGATCCATGATTATACCGAATAATCCGTGGTCATAATCATACCAAGTCTATCAATGCACTACTACCAAAGATGACTTTTACCACATCAATGAATTAATATTTCATTCACGAGACTCACTTCAATAATTAATCCATATCATCGAATCATCCCCGCACTACTGTGCCAAGGATATTCATTAGTATCACGACCACAAATTATCCATGCACTACGGCCAAAGATAATCGTGTATTCATTAGTATCACGACCACAAATTATCCATGCACTACGGCTAAAGATATACAACTGTAAAACCAATAATGCTGAGACTCAGCTTAATAGTATCACAACCATGAATTATCCATGCACTACTGGCTAAGGATATTCGTGTTTTCAATTACGGTCATGATTATACCGAATAATCCGTGGTCATAATCATACCAAGTCTATCAATGCACTACGGCCAAAGATGACTTTTACCACATCAATGAATTAATATTTCATTGCTGAGACTCAGCTCAATAATTAAACCATATCATCGAATCATCCCTGCACTACAGGCCAAGGATATTCATTAGTATCACGACCACAAATTATCCATGCACTACGGCCAAAGATAATCGTGTATTCATTAGTATCACGACCACAAATTATCCATGCACTACGGCTAAAGATAATTGTGTTTTCAATTACTGATTATGATTATACCGAATGATCCTCGGTCATAATCATACCAAGTCCATCTATGCACGTAAGCCATGAGATGACTTTGAACACATCCATGAATTAATATTTCATTCTTGAGACTCAAATTTCAATAATTAATCCACATCGTCAATCATCCCCGCACTACAAAGCTAAGGATATTCATTAGTATCACGACCACAAATTATCCATGCACTACTACCAAAGATAATTATGTTTTCAATTACGGTTATGATTATACCGAATGATCCCTGGTCATAATCATACCAAGTCCATCTATGCACGTAAGCCACAGATGACTTTGAACACATCCATGAATTAATATTTCATTGCTGAGACTCAGCTCAATAATTAATCCACATCGTCGAATCATCCCTGCACTACAGGCTAAGGATATTCATTAGTATCACGACCACAAATTATCCATGCACTACGGCAAAAGATAATTGTGTTTTCAATTTCGGTTATGATTATACCGAATGATCCCTGGTCATAATCATACCAAGTCCATCTATGCACGTAAAGCCACGTATGACTTTGAACACATCCATGAATTAATATTTCATTCAACGAGACTCACCAATAATTAATCCACATCGTCGAATCATCCCCGCACTACAAAAGCTAAGGATATTCATTAGTATCACGACCACAAATTATCCATGCACTACGCCAAAGATAATTGTGTTTTCAATTACTGATTATGATTATACCAAACAATCCTCGGTCATAATCATACCAAGTCCATCTATGCTTTCTACGTGCCACAGATGACTTTAAAAAATATAAACATGAGGATAATGATATAAAGAATCAATCAAATAAGATAAAGGATAAATATTAAACATTTATAATATAATTTATCCAGATTCAAGAATATCCCCATGTTATCAATCACTTAATAATCTCATAATCTAATATCATTAATATTATACCAATATTTTAATCACTTCTTAAATTTATAAACAATTTATCTCAATTGTTTACGCTTTTACATATATAATGCATTTAATCATTCAAAATGCCATACTCATAAGATATCATTACCAATTATCAAATCCTCAAAAAAATATGCATATACTCTATATAGGATTCTCTAGCCATAAAATCCTATTTTCAACTTTGTTACTTCACATAACATATTTAACTCATATGTTCAGTAATTAAACTATTTTCATGAAAATACCAAATCAGTCCCAAAAATATTTCTTTTCTGGATTTAGCATAATATAGTCCCATGATGAAAATATATTTTTCTCGAATTTTTAAAATTCATTTACTATTTTTCAAAAATCAATTTCTAATTAATTCCTTAAGAAATTAGCTACCTCAAGTTTAACTCCAAAATTCCCAAATCTTGGCAGGACCTTACACATGTGAACGTGAGCTTCCAGTTTAAATTTCATGGTCATCGGAGTTATAGAACTCCTAGTTATAGCGTTTTTTCATTTTAAAAACCTAAATATTGAAATAGTCATAACTTGCTCATTTTAAGTCAGAATGAGCTCATTTTTGGACAGGAGGTACTTTATACCATATACCTTCATGTCCCAAAAGGCCAGAATTTTTCTCATAATTTAAGTGGCCGAAACAGCCTCTCTAAAATCATGGCAGCAGCTTTTTCGGTTTTTGCAGCTTTGCACTCCTTTGCTACAATCAGTCCACACAAAAATCTACAACACCTTTTCCAGTAATTCCACTTGGATTATTTAGGTAACTCATAGATCTAACTCTAGGACTTGACCACATTCAAAAATTCAAAATATAATAGGAGATATGGTCAATTGAATTTCATGTTACGTTTTTCACCAAAATCTGATTTTCAACTCTTTGTGATTTCTAAGAAACTTTCATGTTTTCACATACTAACCAACATAACTCATCATAACACTTACTAATACCACGAATACCCATGATTTTCATTAGTCCAATGCTTTTATTATGACTTTCATCATAAACCACGTAAATCTGCTCATTTTAGTTGAAGAAATATTTGAGGTTTAAGAAATGGGTTTTGTATTTGGGTCAATACAAAATTCGATTTCACGCCTAAGTAGGCTAGGAAGTCTTCAAGAATACGCCAAGAAATTTATT
Organism: Panax quinquefolius; assembly: GCA_020205615.1. Classification (NCBI taxonomy): domain Eukaryota; kingdom Viridiplantae; phylum Streptophyta; class Magnoliopsida; order Apiales; family Araliaceae; genus Panax; species Panax quinquefolius. The sequence goes on along the minus strand of CM035171.1, from coordinate 57,715,927 downwards.
AATGATAGAAATATCATTCAAAACTCACACTTTAGTCCAAGACTTGGATAGTACGTCACATTGATACCAATCGTGACTTCTATCCCTTAACCTAGATAAGACCTCACAATGATACCTATCAACTTGCCATCTTCATCACGGCGACGTCGCCTTACGTAAAGTTTGGCTTTGTGCATTCCACACAAGGAAGTCAACAACGATGTGTTCGGGGCTCTTTACTTATGGCTTGATATAACAAAGATTAACTTTAGGGTTTGGTTACTTTGAATTAAGTATAACAAAGTTGGTTAGGAATATGAAAGCTAACAACCTTACAAAAAGAATAATGAGTAGTTAATCAATCATTTTCAAAAATTACCTCAAAGGCAAGTATTTTCAAAGAGATAATATCGACAGTAACGTGAAAGTGTTTATTTGAAACAACAAGATTAATAAACAAAGGAGGTAACGAAGGTTCCTACTAACGAAGTTTCAACCAATAAGTCAAAGTTTAACTTCTTTGAATCAAATTTAAACGTTGAACACAACTAGGTGAAATAAAAGAGTGGGTAGAACCGGTATCTAACACGGTATAGACTTCGCAAGAGAGCTTATGATTAACTTACCGTGCTAACTTCGTTCGGTTTACTCGCTTTTGAGAAGTCGTGAAAAATGCACTTCCTAAAACCAACGACTTTGTTTTTGTCCATATCTATCTTTGGTGCCACCGTCCCAACTAGACTTGACTTTGGTGCACAACAAAATTGAGCTAAATGATCTTCTCTTCTTGCAATTTCCACTTCTATTATCTTTGCCATGATTACCACCAAGTGGTTACCATTCTTAGCATGATAATTTCCCCGATGGTTATCATTGTTCGATAGCCGCTGCCACCAAAGATGATTATTATCGTATTGTTTGTCGTTACCTTTTGTTTGAGCCGAATCAACACTCTCATGTGCTTCATTGCTTATCTCAAAGCATTTTCGGATGCCATTCTCAAACACCGTCACAAAACAAGGGTTAATTGACATGTAACAAATTATCCTATATTCCGACCGACCAATAAAATAGCACATAAACTTAGGTAGGTCATTCTAGCGAAGGTATTCCCCTCCTCCCCTCCTAGTACTATTCTCACCTCTTAGCCAGGGATCATATCCCTAAGCTGATACCAACTGTGACTCTGGACACCAACTGCTATAACCGGAGTTCTATAACTCTGATGACCATGAAATTTAAACTAGAAGCTCATGTTAACATGTGTAAGGTCCCCGCCAAGATTTGGGAATTTTGGAGTTAAACTTGAGGTAGCTAATTTCTTAAGGAATTAATTAGAAATTGATTTTTGAAAAATAGTAAATGAATTTTAAAAATTCCTAGAAAAATATATTTTCATTATGGGACTATATTATGCTAAATCCCGTAAAAGAAATATTTTTGGGACTGATTTGGTATTTTTCATGAAAATAGTTTAGTTACTTAACATATGAGTTAAATATGTTATGTGAAGTAACAAAGTTGAAAATAGGATTTTATGGCTAAAGAATCCTATATAGAGTATATGCATATTTTTTTTTTTTTTTTGAGGATTTGATAATTGGTAATGATATCTTATGAGTATGGCATTTTGAATGATTAAATGCATTATATGGTAAAGCGTAAACAATTGAGATAAATTGTTTATAAATTTAAGAAGTGATTAAAATATTGGTATAATATTAATGATATTAGATTATTAGATTATTAAGTGATTGATAACATGGGGATATTCTTGAACTCTGGATAAATTATATTATAAATGTTTAATATTTATCCTTTATCTTATTTGATTGATTCTTTATATCATTATCCTCATGTTTATATTTTTTTAAAGTCATCTGGGGCCTTCGAGAGCATAGATGGACTTGGTATGATTATGACCAGGATTGTTCTTATAATCATAACAGTAATTGAAAACACAATTATCTTTGGTCAGTAGTGCATGGATAATTTGTGGTCGTGATACTAATGAATATCCTTAGCTCAGAAAAGTGTGGATGATTCGACGATGTGGATTAATTATTGAAATGAGTCTCAAAGAATGAAATATTAATTCATGGATGTGTTCAAAGTCATCTCGTGGCTTACGTGCATAGATGGACTTGGTATGATTATGACCAGTGATCATTCTAGATAATCATAACCGTAATTGAAAACACGATTATCTTCGGTAGTATTCTTTCTTCTTCAAGAGAACTTTTGTTATTCCATTCATTATTATTTTGTTGAATAACTCGTAAAAGTGGCATACCCTATACATAATCTGATACGCTAAGAAAATTAGGTATACGCCAACCATCTTGGGTCGCCACTTACATGGTACATAAATTCAAATACAACTTACTAATATAATCGCCGTACATTACGACATAAACCGTGAGTTTGAATACAAATATTGTCTACTAGATATTATACAAACTCAAAAGGAGTCCTCATTACAACTATTATCACACTATTTCACGTAATAGTGAGGGACTACTAATGCTATCCTCTCGGACCATTACTCGCTTCCCCGACTCGTCTCAAATATGTTCTCATTTCCAAGAGAACAAAGGAAAGAAAGGGTGAGCTCAACTAGCCCAAGAAGAAATATTATGACTAAGATAATGCGTAATAAATTATCATTAGCCTTCAACAAAGGTTAAACGATAAAATACAATAGACAACCGGTTTAATCTGCAATGAATATGCAATCCATTAAAAGAGTCAAGTAGAGAATAAAGTCTACTATCTTTTAGGTTTTAAAAGGTTTTCATCAATTTTTATCACCGAGACTCGACAATAATAAACCACCACATCTAATCATCCTCCGTATTATGGTCAAGGATTTTCATCAAATTATCAATGGTCATGACTATACCAAATCACCCCCGGTCATAATCATACCAAAAACTATCCATCAACGCATTACAGACCACTTTGAGGACTTTTGTCACATCATTTATATCAAGTCATGATTATACCGAATGATCCTCGGTCATAATCATACTAAGTTCATCTATGCACGTAAGCCAAAGATAACATAATATAACATGAGGATGATGACAATGACATAGTAATTCAATAAAACAAGTTCAAGAATTATTTAATCCATGAATTATTAACGTCCCAAATTGTCAACATGATCATCGCTTTCGTAGAGAGTAAAATTCAATAATGATCGTAAGAATATTTCCATGAAAAGATATCGGATGAAACGCAAATATCAAGGATATTCTACTAATTTCATGGAGTATAGAAGTCAAAGTTTTAACCAACTGGGTATAATAAAGAATGGAATAACAAAAGAAATCACCATGCATGCGGTGCTTGCGATGTATGCGAGTTATTCCAATGTAATAATAATAACGGAACCAGTGTCGTGAAATTCACACCGATGGGATGTTCCAACGAATAATAAAGATGGAACCGCATCCGGTGTAAAACACATGTATAGGATATTCCAATGAATGATAAAGATTTTAACCAGTGTCCGTGTAAAACACACGCATGTGATGTTCCAACGAGATAATAAAAAATCGGAACCGTGTCCTGTAAAAACACACGCATGTGATGTTCCAATGTAATAATAGAAGAATGTCACCAAGTATAGGGTAAACCACAGACATCAAAAAGTTATTCCAACGTAATAATAAGCAATGGAATAACATAAGGATTTCACCAAGTATAGGGTATGCTGGCAGATACAAGTTATGTATAGGGTATGCCACTTTTACGGAGTTATTCCAACAGTAATAATAGTGAATGGAATAATGTAAGTTCTCTTCAAGAAGAAAGAATAACACCCTCACCGTAGTAAAGAACCTAATATAGAAGTAGTGAAGTAGCGTATACTCTTTCTTCTTTCTATAATTTTCTCTCTATAGCTTCTCTCTATAATTTCTCTCTCTGAGTTTCAATGAATTCGTAAGAAAATAATGAAGGAATGAGCTTCTATTTATAGGAAAATGGAATGCATAAGAACTAATCCATGAACGGTCCAGATTGATTTACTTTAATCGACGGTCCATATTTAAAGAAAAATCTTTTAAATAAAATATAATATATTCTATTTATATAAAAACATTTTACTATGCAAACACTATGCAATACTATGCAAAACACTATACAAAATACTATGCAACACTATGCATAATAAAATATAATATATTCTATTTATAGAATAACTTTAATAAAGTATTCTATTTTATATAAAAAGATGTTTCGCTTTTATTACGTTAATAATACTTAATAAAACAAAACGTCATTATCGCTATAATAATTCCTATTATTAATCGACAATAATGGAATCAAACCGAGTGACTTCTCACATAAGCATCAATAATCAATACCGTAAAGCACTATGCAACCACACGACATCGCATTTTTTTACTACCGAGTAGTTCAACAAAGAACTACGGTAAAACTTCCGTATTATTTGTGACGCCCCAAAATTAGGTATACATCACCCATCTTGGGTCGCCACTTACATGGTATATAAATTCAAATACAACTTACTAATATAACGTATGTGTACAATACGACATAAACTATGAGTTTGAATACAAATATTGTCTACTAGATATTATACAAACTCAAAAGGAGTCCTCATTACAACTATTATCACACTATTTCACGTAATAGTGAGGACTACTAATGCTATCCTCTCGACCATTACTTCGCTTCCCGACTCGTCCCAAATATGTTCTTATTTCAAGAGAACGGTGAAAGAAAGGGTGAGCTCAACTAGCCCAAAGAAGAAATATTATGACTAAGATAATGCGTAATAAATTATCATTAGCCTTCAAATGAAGTTAAACCGATAAAATACAATAGACAACAAGTTTAATCTGCAATGGAATAAGCAATCCATTAACAGAGTCAAGTAGAGAATAAAGTCTACTATCTTTTAAGTTTTAAAAGGTTTTCATCAATTTTTTATCGAGACTCAGACTCGACAATAAATAAACCACCACATCTAATTATCCTCGTACCACGCTCAAGGATTTTCATCAAATTATCAATGGTCATGACTATACCGAATCACCCCGGTCATAATCATACCAAAAACTATCCATCATCGCATTACAGTTAATCGAGGACTTTTGTCACATCATTTATATCAAGTCATGATTATACCGAATGATCCTCGGTCATAATCATACTAAGTTCATCTATGCACGTAAGCCAAAGATAACATAATATAACATGAGGATGATGACAATGACATAATAATTCAATAAAACAAGTTTAAGAATTATTTAATCCATGAATTATTAACGCCCAAATTATCAACATGATCTTGTTTAAGAGAGTTAAATTCGTGAATGATCGTAAGAATATTTCCATGAAAAGATATTTGGATGAAACGCAAATATCAAGGATATTCCACTAATTTCATGGAGTTTAGAAGTCAAAGTTTTAACCAACCGGGTATAATAAAGAATGGAATAACAAAAGAAATCACCATGCATGCGGTATTGTGATGACAAACGAGTTATTCCAACAGAATAATAATAACGGAACCAAAGTGAAATTCACAATCGAGCGTAATGTTCCAACAGAATAATAAAGATGGAACTGCATCCTGTGTAAAACACACGTATAGGATATTCCAATGTAATGATAAAGATTTTAACCAGTCCTGTAAAACACATGCATGTGATGTTCCAACAGTAATAATAAAAAGCGGAACCGTGTCCTGTAAAACACATGCATGTGATGTTCCAACAGAATAATAGAAGAATGTCACCAAGTATAGGGTAAATCATATACACAAAAGTTATTCCAATGAATAATAAGCAATGGAATAACATAAGGATTTCACCAAGTATAGGGTATGCCACAGATATACAAAGTTATGTATAGGGTATGCCACTTTTACGGGTTATTCCAATGAATAATAATGAATGGAATAATGTAAGTTCTCTTCAAGAAGAAAGAATAACACCCTTACCGTAAAAAGAACCTAATATAGAAGTAGTGAAGTAGCGAGAATACTCTTCTTCTTTCTATAATTTTCTCTCTATAGCTTCTCTCTAATTTTCTCTCTCAGAGTTTCAATGAATTAAGAAGAAAATAATGAAGGAATGAGCTTCTATTTATAGGAAAATGGAATGCATAAGAACTAATCCATGGACGGGTCCGTAGATTGATTTACTTTAATCTGACGGTCCATATTTAAAGAAAAATCTTTTAAATAAAATATAATATATTCTATTTATATAAAAACATTTTACTATGCAAACACTATGCAATACTATGCAAAACACTATGCAAAACACTATGCAACACTATGCATAATAAAATATAATATATTCTATTTATAGAATAACTTTAATAAAGTATTCTATTTTATATAAAAGATGTTTCGCTTTTATTACGTTAATAATACGAATAAAACAAAACGTCATTATCGCTATAATAATTCATATTATTAATCGACAATAATGGAATCAAACCGAGTGACTTCTCACATAAGCATCAATAATCAATACTGTATGCTACTATGCAACCACACTTATTATCGTATTTTTTTACTACCGAGTAGTTCAACAAGAACCACGGTAAAACTTCCGCCGTTATTTCAATAAAATATTTTTTTGTCGCTTTCTCAATCCGATAATAATTACATTATGGGGTCCACTAGAGCATTGTATTTAATATTCCTGCTAAACCGAATATTCCCGACCAATCGAATATAATATAACCACTTGCATACTTTTTGCAAAATTTATAAATACTACCCACAACTATAATATTATCTTAAATTCACACCATAATATTAAAAAATTATTTCAACAAAATTTAAATCTTTATTGATAAAATCTGGGGTCTCACAATCTCCCTCCTTATGGAATTTCACCCTCGAAATTAGGGTACGATACTGTATGATAAAGAGGTGAGGGTACCTTGAATACCTTTATCGATTAAAATATTAAATTCATCTTCGCAATCCGCCAAAGATATTCATTAACAATTCATCTTTGCACTACAGCCCAAAGATATACAATCAGAAAACCAATAATGCCGAGACTCGACAATAGTATCACAACCATGAATTATCCATGCACTAACGGCTAAGGATATTCGTGTTTTCAATTACTGATCATGATTATACCGAATAATCCGTGGTCATAATCATACCAAGTCTATCAATGCACTACTACCAAAGATGACTTTTACCACATCAATGAATTAATATTTCATTGCGAGACTCACCAATAATTAATCCATATCATCGAATCATCCCCGCACTACGTGCCAAGGATATTCATTAGTAGATTACGACCACAAATTATCCATGCACTACTACCAAAGATAATCGTGTATTCATTAGTATCACGACCACAAATTATCCATGCACTACTACCAAAGATAATCGTGTATTCATTAGTATCACGACCACAAATTATCCATGCACTACTACTAAAGATAATTGTGTTTTCAATTACTGAGTATGATTATACCGAATGATCCTCGGTTATAATCATACCAAGTCCATCTATGAACGTAAGCCACGATGACTTTGAACACATCCATGAATTAATATTTCATTCTTTGAGACTCAAATTTCAATAATTAATCCACATCGTCAATCATCCCCGCACTACAAGCCAAGGATATTCATTAGTATCACGACCACAAATTATCCATGCACTACTACCAAAGATAATTGTGTTTTCAATTCTTTATTATGATTATACCGAATGATCCTCGTCATAATCATACCAAGTCCATCTATGCACGTAAGCCATGTATGACTTTGAACACATCCATGATTTAATATTTCATTCACGAGACTCACTTCAATAATTAATCCACATCGTCGAGTCATCCCCGCACTACTGAAAGCTAAGGATATTCATTAGTATCACGACCACAAATTATCCATGCACTACTGCCAAAGATAATTGTGTTTTCAATTACTAAGTTATGATTATACCGAACAAATCCACTGTCATAATCATACCAAGTCCATCTATGCTCTATAGGCCACGAGATGACTTTAAAAAAATATAAACATGAGGATAATGATATAAAGAATCAATCAAATAAGATAAAGGATAAATATTAAACATTTATAATATAATTTATCCAGGATTCAAGAATATCCCCATGTTATCAATCACTTAATAATCTCATAATCTAATATCATTAATATTATACCAATATTTTAATCACTTCTTAAATTTACAAACAATTTATCTCAATTGTTTACGCTTTTACCATATAATGCATTTAATCATTCAAAATGCCATACTCATAAGATATCATCACCAATTATCAAATCTCTCAAAAAATATGCATATACTCTATATAGGATTCTCTAGCCATAAAATCCTATTTTCAACTTTGTTACTTCACATAACATATTTAACTCATATGTTCAGTAACTAAACTATTTTCATGAAAAATACCAAATCAGTCCCAAAAATATTTCTTTTCTGGGATTTAGCATAATATAGTCCCATGATGAAAATATATTTTTCTCGAATTTTAAAATTCATTTACTATTTTTCAAAAATCAATTTCTAATTAATTCCTTAAGAAATTAGCTACCTCAAGTTTAACTCCAAAAATTCCCAAATCTTGGCAGGACCTTACACATGTTAACATGAGCTTCTAGTTTAAATTTCATGGTCATCGGAGTTATAGAACTCCGATTATAGCGTTTTTCGTCGGAAAAACCTAAATATTGAAATAGTCATAACTTGCTCATTTTAAGTCAGAATGAGCTCATTTTTGGACAGGAGATACTTTATACCATATACCTTCATGTCCCAAAAGGCCAGAATTTTTCTCATAATCATACCAACTGTGACGCCCCCAAAATTAGGTATACGTCACCCATCTTGGGTCGCCACTTACATGGTACATAAATTCAAATACAACTTACTAATATAAGCTGTAGGTATAATACGACATAAACCGTGAGTTTGAATACAAATATTGTCTACTAGATATTATACAAACTCAAAAGGAGTCCTCATTACAACTATTATCACACTATTTCACGTAATAGTGAGGACTACTAATGCTATCCTCCGACCAATTACTTGCGCTCCCGACTCGTCCCAAATATGTTCTCATTTCACGAAGAGAACGGTGAAAGAAAGAAAGGGTGAGCTCAACTAGCCCAATAAGAAATATTATGACTAAGATAATGCGTAATAAATTATCATTAGCCTTTAACAAAGTTAAACCGATAAAATACAATAGACAACCGGTTTAATCTGCAGTGAATAAGCAATCCATTAAAAGAGTCAAGTAGAGAATAAAGTCTACTATCTTTTAGGTTTTAAAAGGTTTTCATCAATTTTTATTCACGAGACTCACTTAATAAATAAACCACCACATTTAATCATCCTCGTACCACGGTCAAGGATTTTCATCAAATTATCAATAATAATCATGACTATACCGAATCACCCCTCGTCATAATCATACCAAAAACTATCCTTCACTTTGCATTACAGAGCCAATTTGAGGACTTTTGTCACATCATTTATATCAAGTCATGATTATACCGAATGATCCTCGGTCATAATCATACTAAGTTCATCTATGCACGTAAGCCAAAGATAACATAATATAACATGAGGATGATGACAATAACATAGTAATTCAATAAAACAAATTCAAGAATTATTTAATCCATGAATTATTAACGTCCAAATTGTCAACATGATCATCTTTATTTAGTGAGAGTAAAATTCAATAATGATCGTAAGAATATTTCCATGAAAAGATATCGGATGAAACGCAAATATCAAGGATATTCTACTAATTTCATGGAGTATAGAAGTCAAAGTTTTAACCAACCGGGTATAATAAAGAATGGAATAACAAAAGAAATCACCATGCATGCGATTGATAGATGACAAAAGTTATTCCAATGTAATAATAATAATCTAACCGTGTCGGTGAAATTCACACGACGAGGATGTTCCAACAGAATAATAAAGATGGAACCGGATCCGTGTAAAACACACGAATAGGATATTCCAACGTAATGATAAAGATTTTAACCAGTCCTGTAAAACACACGCATGAGGATGTTCCAACGAGAATAATAAAATCGGAACCAGTCCTGTAAAACACATGCATGGATGTTCCAACATGTATAATAAAGAATGTCACCAAGTATAGGTAAAACTGCATATACAAAGTTATTCCAATGTAATAATAAGCAATGGAATAACATAAGGATTTCACCAAGTATAGGGTATGCCGCGTATACAGGTTATGTATAGGGTATGCCACTTTTACAGGTTATTCCAACAGAATAATAATGAATGGAATAATAGAAGTTCTCTTCAAGAAGAAAGAATAACACCCCTTACCGTAAAAGAACTGAATATAGAAGTAGTGAAGTAGCAGAATACTCTTCTTCTTTCTATAATTTTCTCTCTATAGCTTCTCTCTATAATTTCTCTCTCTAGAGTTTCAATGAATTCGTAAGAAAATAATGAAGGAATGAGCTTCTATTTATAGGAAAATGGAATGCATAATAACTAATCCATGAACGGTCCAGATTGATTTACTTTAATCTGACGGTCCATATTTAAAGAAAAATCTTTTAAATAAAATATAATATATTCTATTTATATAAAAACATTTTACTATGCAAACACTATGCAATACTATGCAAAACACTATGCAAAACACTATGCAACACTATGCATAATAAAATATAATATATTCTATTTATAGAATAACTTTAATAAAGTATTCTATTTTATATAAAAAGATGTTTCTGTTTTATTACGTTAATAATACGAATAAAACAAAACGTCATTATCGCTATAATAATTCATATTATTAATCGACAATAATGGAATCAAACTGAGTGACTTCTCACATAAGCATCAATAATCAATACCGTGTGCTACTATGCAACCACACGTATTACTGTACTTTTACTACCGAGTAGTTCAACAGTAACCACGGTAAAACTTCCGCCGTTATTTCAATAAAATATTTTTGTCGTTTTCTCAATCCGATAATAATTCTGTTGTGGGGTCCACCAATGATTGAGCCGTTGTACGAATATTCCCTGCTAAACCGAATATTCCCCGACCAATCGAATATAATATAACCACTTGCATACTTTGCAAAATTTATAAATACTACCCACAACTATAATATTATCTCAAATTCACACCATAATATTAAAAAATTATTTTGACAAAATTTAAATCTTTATTGATAAAATCTGGGGTCTCACAATCTCCCTCCTTATGGAATTTCGCCCTCGAAATTAGGGTATCGACTGTACTGGTATGATAAAGAGGTGAGGATACCTTGAATACCTTTATCGTTAAAAATATTAAATTCATCTTCGCAATCCTACCAAAGATATTCATTAACAATTCATCTTTGCACTACTGAGCCAAAGATATACAATCAGAAACCAATAATGCCGAGACTCGACAATAGTATCACAACCATGAATTATCCATGCACTACTGGCTAAGGATATTCGTGTTTTCAATTATGGTCATGATTACACCGAATAATCCGTGGTCATAATCATACCAAGTCTATCAATGCACTACGGCCAAAGATGACTTTTACCACATCAATGAATTAATATTTCATTGCTGAGACTCAGCTCAATAATTAATCCATATCATCGAATCATCCCTGCACTACAGGCTAAGGATATTCATTAGTATCACGACCACAAATTATCCATGCACTACGGCCAAAGATAATCGTGTATTCATTAGTATCACGACCACAAATTATCCATGCACTACGGCTAAAGATAATTGTGTTTTCAATTACTATTATGATTATACCGAATCGATCCTCGTCATAATCATACCAAGTCCATCTATGCACGTAAGCCATGATGACTTTGAACACATCCATGAATTAATATTTCATTCTTGAGACTCAAATTTCAATAATTAATCCACATCGTCAATCATCCCCGCACTACAAAGCTAAGGATATTCATTAGTATCACGACCACAAATTATCCATGCACTACGGCCAAAGATAATCGTGTTTTCAATTACGGTTATGATTATACCGAATGATCCCTGGTCATAATCATACCAAGTCCATCTATGCACGTAAGCCACGTATGACTTTGAACACATCCATGAATTAATATTTCATTCTTTGAGACTCACCAATAATTATTCCACATCGTCAATCATCCCCGCACTACGTGCTAAGGATATTCATTAAGTATCACGACCACAAATTATCCATGCACTACTACCAAAGATAATCGTGTATTCATTAGTATCACGACCACAAATTATCCATGCACTACGCTAAAGATAATTATGTTTTCAATTACGGTTATGATTATACCGAATGATCCTGGTCATAATCATACCAAGTCCATCTATGCACGTAAGCTTAAGCGTATGACTTTGAACACATCCATGAATTAATATTTCATTCTTTGAGACTCAACTCAATAATTAATCCACATCGTCAATCATCCCCGCACTTTCTGTGCTAAGGATATTCATTAGTATCACGACCACAAATTATCCATGCACCACTACTGAAAAGATAATTGTGTTTTCAATTATGGTTATGATTATACCAACAATCCTCGGTCATAATCATACCAAGTCCATCTATGCTCTACAGCCCTGGATGACTTTAAAAAAAATATAAACATGAGGATAATGATATAAAGAATCAATCAAATAAGATAAAGGATAAATATTAAACATTTATAATATAATTTATCCAGGATTCAAGAATATCCCCATGTTATCAATCACTTAATAATCTAATAATCTAATATCATTAATATTATACCAATATTTTAATCACTTCTTAAATTTATAAACAATTTATCTCAATTGTTTACGCTTTACCATATAATGCATTTAATCATTCAAAATGCCATACTCATAAGATATCATTACCAATTATCAAATCCCTCAAAAAAAATAAAATATGCATATACTCTATATAGGATTCTTTAGCCATAAAATCCTATTTTCAACTTTGTTACTTCACATAACATATTTAACTCATATGTTCGTAACTAAACTATTTTCATGAAAAATACCAAATCAGTCCCAAAAATATTTCTTTTCTGGGATTTAGCATAATATAGTCCCATAATGAAAATATATTTTTCTCGGAATTTTTAAAATTCATTTACTATTTTTCAAAAATCAATTTCTAATTAATTCCTTAAGAAATTAGCTACCTCAAGTTTAACTCCAAAAATTCCCAAATCTTGGCAGGACCTTACACATGTTAACATGAGCTTCTAGTTTAAATTTCATGGTCATCAGAGTTATAGAACTCCGGTTATAGCAGTTGGTGTCCAGAGTCACAGTTGGTATCAGAGCTTAGGGATATGATCCCTGGCTAAGAGGTGAGAATAGTACTAAGAGGGAGAGCACGGAATACCTTCGCTAGAATGACCTACCTAAGTTTATGTGCTATTTTATTGGTCGGTTAGAATATAGGGATAATTTGTTACATGTCAATTAACCCTTGTTTTGTGGCGGTGTTTGAGAATGGCATCCGAAAATCTTTGAGATAAGCAATGAAGCACATGAGAGTGTTGATTCAAATTTCAAACAAAAGGTAACGACAAACAATACGATAATAATCATCTTTGGTGGCGGCTATCGTAACAATGATAACCATCGTGGGGAAATTATCATGCTTAAGAATGGTAACCACTTGATGGTAATCATGGCAAAGATAATAGAAGTGGAAATTGCAAGAAGAGAAGATCATTTAGCTCAATTTTGTTGTGCACCAAAGTCAAGTCTAGTTGGGACGGTGGCACCAAAGATGGATATGGACAAAACAAAGTCGTTGGTTTTAGGAAGTGCATTTTTCACGACTTCTCAAAAAGCGAGTAAACCGAACGAAGTTAGCACGGGTAAGTTAATCATAAGCTCTTGCGAAGTCTATACCGTGTTAGATACCGCCTACCCACTCTTTTATTTCACCTAGTTGTGTTTAACGTTTAAATTTGATTCCAAAGAAGTTAAACTTTGACTTATTGGTTGAAACTTCGTTAGTAGGAACCTTCGTTACCTCCAATCGCTATTAATCTTGTTGTTTCAAATAAACACTTTCACGTTACTGTCGATATTATCTCTTTGAAAATACTTGCCTTTGAGGTAATTTTTGAAAATGATTGATTAACTACTCATTATTCTTTTGTAAGGTTGTTAGCTTTCATATTCCTAACCAACTTTGTTATACTGAATTCAAAGTAACCAAACCCTAAAGTTAATCATTTGTTATATCAAGCCATAAGTAAAGAGCCCCGAACCTTTCGTTGTTGACTTCCTTGTGTGGAATGCACCGCGCTTTAGACTTTTCTCAGAAAGCGACGTCGTGATCAAGATGGCAAGTTGATAGGTATCATTGTGAGGTGCTATCTATGTTAAGGGATAGAAGTCACGGTTGGTATCAATGTGACGATTATCCAAGTCTTGGACGAGAGTAATGATTTTGAATGATATTTCTATCATTAATAAATTTCTTGGCGTATTCTTGAAGACTTCCTAGCCTACTTAGAGCGTGAAATCGAATTTTGTATTGACCCCAAAGATAAAAACCCATTTCTTAAACCCTCAAATATTTCTTCAACTAAAATGAACAGTTTACGTGGTTTATGATGAAAGTCATAATAAAAGCATTGGACTAATGAAAATCATGGGTATTCGTGGTATTAGTAAGTTTTATGATGAGTTATGTTGGTTAGTATGTAAAAACATGAAAGTTTCTTAAAAATCAAAAGAGTTGAAAATCGATTTTGGTGAAAAAGCGTAACATGAAATTCAATAGACCATATCTCCTATTATATTTTGAATTTTTGAATGTGGTCAAGACCTAGAGTTAGATCTATGAGTTACCTAACTAATTCAAGTGGAATTACTGGAAAAGGTGTTGTAGATTTTTGTGTGGACTGATTTTAGCAAAGGAGTGCAAAGCTGCAAAAACCGAAAAAGCTACCGCCATGATTTTAGAGGGGCTGTTTCGGCCACTTAAATTATGAGAAAAATTCTGGGTTTTTGGGACATGAAAGTATATGGTATAAAGTACCTCCTGTCCAAAAAAATGAGCTCATTCTCGACTTAAAATGAGCAAGTTATGACTATTTCAATATTTAGGTTTTTTCATGAAAAAAAGCTCTAACTGGAGTTCTATAACTCCGATGACCATGAAATTTAAACTGAAGCTCACGATAACATGTGTAAGGTCCTGCCAAGATTTGGGAATTTTGGAGTTAAAATTGAGGTAGCTAATTTCTTAAGGAATTAATTAGAAATTGATTTTTGAAAAATAGTAAATGAATTTTAAAAATTCCAGAAAAATATATTTTCATCATGGGACTATATTATGCTAAATCCCAGAAAAGAAATATTTCGGGACTGATTTGGTATTTTCATGAAAATAGTTTAGTTACTCTGAACATATGAGTTAAATATGTTATGTGAAGTAACAAAGTTGAAAATAGGATTTTATGGCTAGAGAATCCTATATAGAATATATGCATATTTTTGAGAGATTTGATAATTGGTGATGATATCTTATGAGTATGGCATTTTGAATGATTAAATGCATTATATGGTAAAGCGTAAATGCTAAGAAAAATTGTTTATAAATTTAAGAAATGATTAAAATATTGTTATAATATTAATGTTATTAGATTATGAGATTATTAAATGATTGATAACATGGGATATTCTTGAATCTCGGATAAATTATATTATAAATGTTTAATATTTATCCTTTATCTCATTTGATTGATTCTTTATATCATTATCCTCATGTTATATTATGTTGAAAGTCATCTCGTGGCTTGTAGTGCATAGATGGACTTGGTATGATTATGACCACGGACTATTCGGGTATATAATCATAATCAGAAATGAATACACAATTATCTTTAGTAGTAGTGCATGGATAATTTGTGGTCGCGATATTAATGAATACACAATTATCTTCGGGTAGTAGTGCATGGATAATTTGTGGTCGTGATACTAATGAATATCCTCGGCCGTAGTGCGGGGATGATTCGATGATGTGGATTAATTATTGAGTGAGTCTCAAGAATGAAATATTAATTCATGGATGCGCTCAAAGTCATCTCGCGGCTTACGTGCATAGATGGACTTGGTATGATTATGACGAGTGGATTGTTCTAAGATAATCATAACCGTAATTGAAAACACAATTATCTTTGGTAGTAGTGCATGGATAATTTGTGGTCGTGATACTAATGAATATCCTCGGCCTCAGAAAAGTGTGATGATTCGATGATGTGGATTAATTATCGAAATGAGTCTCAAAATGAAATATTAATTCATGGATGTGTTCAAAGTCATCCGCTTTACGTGCATAGATGTACTTGGTATGATTATACCGGGATTGTTCGGCATAATCATAATCAGTAATTGAAAACACAATTATCTTTGGTAGTAGTGCATGGATAATTTGTGGTCGTGATACTAATGAATATCCTTGGCCGTAGAAGTGCGTGGATGATTCGATGATGTGGATTAATTATTGAAATGTGAGTCTCAAAGAATGAAATATTAATTCATGGATGTGTTCAAAGTCATCCGTGGCTTACGTCATAGATGGACTTGGTATGATTATGACCGTGATTGTTCGCATAATCATAATCAGAATTGAAAACACAATTATCTTTGGTAGTAGTGCATGGATAATTTGTGGTCGTGATACTAATGAATATCCTTGGCCGTAGTGCAGGGATGATTCGATGATGTGGATTAATTATTGAACTGAGTCTCAAACAATGAAATATTAATTCATGGATGCGTTCAAAGTCATCTGTGGCTTACGTGCATAGATGGACTTGGTATGATTATGACCAGGGATTGTTCGGTATAATCATAACCGTAATTGAAAACACGAATATCCTTGGCCAGTGGTGCATGGATAATTCGTGGTCGTGATACTATTAAGCTGCGTCTTAGCATTATTGGTTTTACAGTTGTATATCTTTAGCCTGTAGTGCAAAGATGAATTGTTAATGAATAGCTTTGGCAGATTTCAAAGATGAATTTAATATTTTTAAACGATAAAGGTATTCAAGGTATCCTCATCTCTTTATCATACCAGGTACGTACCCTAATTTCGAGGGCAAAATTCCATAAGGAGGGGAGATTGTGAGACCCCAGATTTTATTAATAAAGATTTAAATTTGGTCGAAATAATTTTTTAATATTATGGTGTGAATTTGAGATAATATTATAGTTGTGGGTAGTATTTATAAATTTTGCAAAGTATGCAAGTGGTTATATTATATTCGATTGGTCGGGGAATATTCATTTAGCGAGGAATATTCGTATAACTACTCGATCATTGGTGAACCCCACAATGTAATTATTATCGGATTGAAAACGACAAAATATTTTATTAAAATAACGGCGGAAGTTTTACCGCTTGATCTTGTTGAACTACTTTCGGTAGTAAAAGTACGATGTACGTGTGGTTGCATAGTAGCACCACGGTATTGATTATTGATGCCTATGTGAGAAGTCACTCATTTGATTCCATTATTGTCGATTAATAATATGAATTATTATAGCGATAATGACGTTTTGTTTTATTCGTATTATTAACGTAATAAAACATAAAACATCTTTTATATAAAATAGAATACTTTATTAAAGTTATTCTATAAATAGAATATATTATATTTTAATATGCATAGTGTTGCATTGTGTTTTGCATAGTATTGCATAGTGTTTGCATAGTAAAATGTTTTTATATAAATAGAATATATTATATTTTATTTAAAAGATTTTTCTTTAAATATGGACCGTCGATTAAAGTAAATCAATCTGGACCGTTCATGGATTAGTTACTATGCATTCCATTTTCCTATAAATAAAGCTCATTCCTTCATTATTTTCTTACGAATTCATTGAAACTCTAGAGAGAGAAATTATAGAGAGAAGCTATAGAGAAAAATTATAGAAAGAAGAAGAGTATTCCGCTACTTCACTACTTCTATATTCATTCTTTTTTACTAGAGGGTGTTATTCTTTCTTCTTGAAGAGAACTTCATTATTCCATTCACTATTATTCTGTTGGAATAACTCGTAAAAAGTGGCATACCCTATACATAACTTTGTATACGCCAGATACCCTATACTTGGTGAAATCCTTATGTTATTCCATTGCTTATTATTCTGCTGGAATAACTTTTGTATACGCCATTTACCCTATACTTGGTGACATTCTTCTATTATTCATTGGAACATCCTGCTCATGTGTTTTACACCCACTTCGGTTCCGCCTCTTTATTATTATTCATTGGAACATCCTGTCGTGTGTTTTACACCGCACTGTTCCGCTTTTTATTATTCGCATGGAACATCACATGCGTGTTTTTTACACCGACTGGTTTCGTCTTTATCATTCTATTGAATATCCTATCTCGTGTTTTACACCGGATCCGGTTCCATCTTTATTATTCTCATTGGAACATCCTCGCCGTGGTGAATTTCACCGACTTTGGTTCCGTTATTATTATTCATTGGAATAACTGCGCATGCGAACCGCATGCATGGTGATTTCTTTTGTTATTCCATTCTTTATTATACCCAAATGGTTAAAACTTTGACTTCTATACTCCATGAAATTAGTAGAATATCCTTGATATTTGCGTTTCATCCAAATCTTTTCATGGAAATATTCTTTTGATCATTCTTGAATTTTACTCTCACGAAAGCAAAGATCATGTTGACAATTTGGACGTTAATAATTCATGGATTAAATAATTCTTGAACTTGTTTTATTGAATTATTATGTCATTGTCATCATCCTCATGTTATATTATGTTATCTTTGGCTTACGTGCATAGTAGATGAACTTAGTATGATTATGACCAGGGGATCATTCTTGTATAATAATGACTTGATATAAATGATGTGACAAAAGTCCTCGGTGGCTCTGTAATGCGGTGATGGATAGTTTTTGGTATGATTATGACCGGGGGTGATTCGGTATAGTCATGACCATTGATAATTTGATGAAAATCCTTGACCGTGTGATGCAGTGGATGATTAGATGTGGTGGTTTATTTATTGTCGAGTCTCAAATGATAAAAATTGATGAAAACCTTTTAAAACCTAAAAGATAGTAGACTTTATTCTCTACTTGACTCTTTTAATGGATTGCTTATTCCATTGCGCAGCTTAAACCGTGTTGTCTATTGTATTTTATCGGTTTAACAACCGTTGAAGGCTAATGATAATTTATTTTGCATTATCTTAGTCATAATATTTCTTCTTGGGCTAGTTGAGCTCACCCTTTCTTTCACCGTTCTCTTGAGGAAATGAGAACATAGGCTGGACGCGAGCCGGGAAGCGTAGTAATGGTCCAGAGGATAGCATTAGTAGTCCTCACTATTCTGTGAAATAGTGTGATAATAGTTGTAATGAGGACTCCTTTTGAGTTTGTATAATATCTAGTAGACAATATTTGTATTCAAACTCACAGTTTATGTCGTATTGTACACGACAGTTATATTAGTAAGTTGTATTTGAATTTATGTACCGTGTAAGTGGCGACCCAAGATGGGTGACGTATACCTAATTTTGGGGGCGTCACAGTTAGTATCAAAGCCATAAGTGTGAAGAGCCCCGAGCCTCTCGCTGGTGACTTCCTGTTGATGGGGAATGCACCGAAGCCAGACTCTCCGTAGGGGACGCCGTCTTTCGGTGGCAAGCTGATAGGTACTAATGTGAGGTGCTGACACAAGTTGGTGTCCAGAGTCACAGTTGGTATCAGAGCTTAGGGATATGATCCTTGGCTAAGATGTGAGACAAGAACTAGGAGGGGAGAGACGGGGAATTCCTTCGCTAGTATGACCTACCTAAGTTTATGTGGTATTTATTTGGTCGGTCAGAGTATAGGGATAATATGTTGCATGTTAATTAACCCTTGTTTTGTGACAGTGTTTGTATTTAGATGTTGTGAATAGGGTTCGGTTATTGGAGCGCGATAATGAGTCAGCTCAACCAAAAGGTAACGACCAACAACACGATAATAATCATACTGCTATGGTAACGACCATCGAACAATGATGACCATCGTGGGGAAATTATCATGCTAAGAATGGTAACCACTTGATGGTAATCATGGCAAAGATAATAGAAGTGGAAATTTCAAGAAGAGAAGGTCATTTAGCTCGATTTTGTCGTTATAGTGAAGTCAAGTCCAGTTTGGGATAGTGGCACCAAAGGCGGATCTGAGACAAAACAAAGTCGGTGGTTTTTTCGGGAAGAGCGTTTTTTCATGACTTCTCAAAAGTGGGTAACTTAAGCGAAGTTACCACGGGTTAGTTAATTATAAATTCTTGCGAAGTCTATACCTTATTAGATACCGGTTCTACCCATTATTTTATCTCTCTTTGCTTATGCGTTCAACGTTTAAATTTAACTCAGAAGAAGTTAAACTTTGACTTATTGGTTGAAACTTCGTTAGTAGGAGCCTTCGTTACCGCTACTATTTTTAAATCTTGTTTAATTCAAATAAACACTTTCACGATCTTATCTCTTTGAAAATACTTGCCTTTGATGTGATTTTAGGAATCAATTGGTTAACTACTCATTATTCTTTTGTAAGGTTGTTAGCTTTCATATTCCTAACCAACTTTGTTATCTGAATTCAAAGTAACCAAATCCTAAAGTTAATCATTTGTTATATCAAGTCATAAGTAAAGAGCCCGATCCGCTTCGTTGTTGACTTCCTTGTGTGGAATGCACCAAGCCGACTTTACTTTCTCAGTAGGCGACGTGTATTGACTGAAGATGGCAAGTTTATAGGTATCATTGTGAGGTGCTATCTAGGTTAAGGGATAGAAGTCACAGTTGGTATCAATGTGACGTACTATCCAAGTCTTGGATGAGAGTCACAGTTTTAAATGATATTTCTATCATTAATAAATTTCTTGGCGTATTCTTGAAGACTTCCTAGCCTACCCTAGAGCGTGAATCAAATTTTGTATTGACCCCAGTACAAAACCCATTTCTTAAACCCTCAAATATTTCTTCAACTAAATGAACAGTTTACGTGGTTTATGATGAAAGTCATAATAAAAGCATTGGACTAATGAAAATCATGGGTATTCGTGGTATTAGTAAGTTTTATGATGAGTTATGTTGGTTAGTATGTAAAAACATGAAAGTTTCTTAAAAATCACAAAGAGTTGAAAATCAGATTTTGGTGAAAACGTAACATGAAATTCAATAGACCATATCTCCTATTATATTTTGAATTTTGAATGTGGTCAATACCTAGAGTTAGATCTATGAGTTACCTAACTAATTCAAGTGGAATTACTGGAAAAGGTGTTGTAGATTTTTGTGTGGACTGATTTTAGCAAAGGAGTGCAAAGCTGCAAAAAACCAAAAAAAGCTGCTGCCATGATTTTAGAGGGCTGTTTCGGCCACTTAAATTATGAGAAAAATTCTGTCCTTTTGGGACATGAAAGTATATGGTATAAAGTACCTCCTGTCCAAAAATGAGCTCATTCGACTTAAAATGAGCAAGTTATGACTATTTCAATATTTAGGTTTTTCCGAAAAAACGCTATAACCGGAGTTCTATAACTTCATGATCATGAAATTTAAACTGGAAGCTCACGTTAACATGTGTAAGGTCCTGCCAAGATTTGGGAATTTTTGGAGTTAAACTTGAGGTAGCTAATTTCTTAAGGAATTAAGTGGAAATTGATTTTGAAAAATAGTAAATGAATTTTAAAAATTCCGAGAAAAATATATTTTCATCATGGGACTATATTATGCTAAATCCCGAAAAGAAATATTTACGGGACTGATTTGGTATTTTCATGAAAATAGTTTAGTTACTGAACATATGAGTTAAATATGTTATGTGAAGTAACAAAGTTGAAAATAGGATTTTATGGCTAGAGAATCATATATAGAGTATATGCATATTTTTTGAGGGATTTGATAATTGGTAATGATATCTTATGAGTATGGCATTTTGAATGATTAAATGCATAATATGGTAAAAGCGTAAACAATTGAGATAAATTGTTTATAAATTTAAGAAGTGATTAAAATATTGGTATAATATTAATGATATTAGATTATTAGATTATTAAGTGATTGATAACATGGGGATATTCTTGAATCTGAATAAATTATATTATAAATGTTTAATATTTATCCTTTATCTTATTTGATTGATTCTTTATATCATTATCCTCATGTTTATATTTTTTTTTTAAAAGTCATCACATGGCCTGTAGAGCATAGATGGACTTGCTATGATTATGACCAGGGATTGTTCGGTATAATCATAACCGTAATTGAAAACACAATTATCTTTGGCCGTAGTGCATGGATAATTTGTGGTCGTGATACTAATGAATATCCTTAGCCTGTAGTGTAGGGATGATTCGACGATGTGGATTAATTATTGAGCTGAGTCTCAGCAATGAAATATTAATTCATGGATGTGTTCAAAGTCATCTGTGGCTTACGTGCATAGATGGACTTGGTATGATTATGACCAGGATCATTCTATATAATCATAATCAGTAATTGAAAACACAATTATCTTTGGTAGTAGTGCATGGATAATTTGTGGTCGTGATACTAATGAATATCCTTAGCACAGTAGTGCGGCGTGGATGATTCGACGATGTGGATTAATTATTTAGTGAGTCTCAAAGAATGAAATATTAATTCATGGATGTGTTCAAAGTCATCATCGGCTTACGTGCATAGATGGACTTGGTATGATTATGACCAGGGATCATTCGGTATAATCATAACCGTAATTGAAAACACAATTATCTTTAGCCGTAGTGCATGGATAATTTGTGGTCGTGATACTAATGAATACACGATTATCTTTGGCCGTAGTGCATGGATAATTTGTGGTCGTGATAATAATGAATATCCTTGGCTCAGAAGTGCGAGGGATGATTCGATGATATGGATTAATTATTGAGCTGAGTCTCAGCAATGAAATATTAATTCATTGATGTGGTAAAAGTCATCTTTGGCCGTAGTGCATTGATAGACTTGGTATGATTATGACCACGGATTATTCGGTATAATCATGACCGTAATTAAAAACACGAATATCCTTAGCCAGTAGTGCATGGATAATTCATGGTTGTGATACTATTAAGCTGAGTCTCAGCATTATTGGTTTTACAAATTGTATATCTTTAGCTTTGTAGTGCAAAAGATGAATTGTTAATGAATAGCTTTGGCGATTTCAAAGATGAATTTAATATTTTTAAACGATAAAGGTATTCAAGGTATCCTCATCTCTTTATCATACCAGTATCGCACCCAATTTCGAGGCGAAATTCCATAAGGAGGGAGATTGTGAGACCCCAGATTTTATCAATAAAGATTTAAATTATGTCGAAATAATTTTTAATATTATGGTGTGAATTTGAGATAATATTATAGTTGTGGGTAGTATTTATAAATTTTGCAAAGTATGCAAGTGGTTATATTATATTCGATTGGTGGGGAATATTAGGTTTAGCGAGGGAATATTAGTCTACAACTACTCAATCATTGGTGGACCCCAGCGAAATTATTGTCGGATTGAGAAAACGACAAAAATATTTTATTGAAATAACAACGGAAGTTTTACCGTAGTTCTTGTTGAACTACTTTCGGTAGTAAAATGCGATGTCACGTGTGGTTGCATAGTAGCTGCGGTATTGATTATTGATGCTTATGTGAGAAGTCACTCGGTTTGATTCCATTATTGTCGATTAATAATATGAATTATTATAGCGATAATGACGTTTTGTTTTATTACATTATTATTAACGTAATAAAAGCGAAACATCTTTATATAAAATAGAATACTTTATTAAAGTTATTCTATAAATAGAATATATTATATTTTATTATGCATAGTGTTGCGTAGTGTTTTGCATAGTGTTTTTGCATAGTATTGCATAGTGTTTGCATAGTAAAATGTTTTATATAAATAGAATATATTATATTTTATTTAAAAGATTTTTCTTTAAATATGGATGTCAGATTAAAGTAAATCAATGCAGATAGTTCATGGATTAGTTACTATGCATTCCATTTTTCCTATAAATAGAAGCTCGTTCCTTCATTATTTTCTTACGAATTCATTGAAACTCTAGAGAGAGAAATTATAGAGAGAAGCTATAGAGAAAATTATAGAAAGAAGAAGAGTATACTACTTCACTACTTCATATTAGGTTCTTTTACGGTAAGAGGGTGTTATTCTTTCTTCTTGAAGAGAACTTACATTATTCCATTCACTATTATTACATTGGAATAACTTTGTAAAAGTGACATACCCTATACATAACCTTGTATATGCGGCATATCCTATACTTGGTGAAATCCTATTGTTATTCCATTCTTATTTATTACATTGGAATAACTTTTGTATCTGTGACTTACCTATACTTGGTGACATTCTTCTATTATTACATTTGGAACATCACATGCGTGTGTTTTACAGGACTGGTTCCGATTTTATTATTACATTGGAACATCTTATGCATGTGTTTTACAGGACTGGTTCCGTCTTTATCATTCTATTGGAATATCTATCTCGTGTGTTTTACAGGATGCAGTTCCATCTTTATTATTACATTGGAACATCCACGCTATCGATTGTGAATTTCACGACTTTTGGTTCCGTTATTATTATTACGTTGGAATAACTTTTATCTATCTGATACCGCATGCATGGTGATTTCTTTTGTTATTCCATTCTTTATTATACCCGGTTGGTTAAAACTTTGACTTCTATACTCCATGAAATTTGTAGAATATCCTTGATATTTGCGTTTCATCGATATCTTTTCATGGAAATATTCTTCGATCATTCT